>PITA01031161.1:0-15604 GCA_004023965.1 Spilogale gracilis
AAAAGAAAATGAAAAAAATCTTACCATTTGCAACAACTGAGGGATGGAACTTGAGGGTATTATGCTAAGACAAATAAGTCAATCAGAGAACGGCAATTATCATATGATCTCACTGATATGTGGAATTTAAGAAATAAGGCAGAGGATCATGGGGAAGAGCGGGGAAAAAAATGAAACAAGACACAATCAGAGAGGGAGACAAACCATAAGAGACTTTCAATCTTAGGAAACAAACTGAGAGTTGCTGAAGGGAAGAAGGTAGGGGAATGGAGGAAGGTGGGTGGATGGGGGGGCTGGGTGATGGATATGGGGAGGGTTGTGTTGTGTGTGTCATGTGATACTGATGAATCACTGACCTTTACCTCTGAAACCAATAATAAACTGAATTTGAATAAAATTTCTTTAAAAAGAATTAACTCTTAAGCTTACAAAAGGATAAAAATGAATAGGGTATATTTTGTGATCACTTTCTCTTCTAAATGTTTGACGAGAATAGCAACTGGTTGATGAGAACTGTATACAATAAAATGTCTCAGCATCCAAAAAAAAAAAGAAAACCATTATTTTTTTAAACGCAGCATATTTTCTGTGTGTGTGTACACATATGTTTGACATATTTTGGTGGTTTTTTTCTTCATGTTGCGCTATTTGAATACAAGAAAATATTACCCTTGTTTGGTGGCTGAAACCACAGTCTGCCATGCAGTAGTATTGGTGTCTCTTCTCTGGTGAAGCACAGTATTCCATACTGGTCACCTGCTGTAATAGTTCACTGCTGCTTCCCAGAAAACAATGGCTGGATGACATTGCTCTGATTATGAGCACTGTTTCTAAACATTTTCTCTGCACATTTCAACTTACGGTTACCATGTTCCATGTGTTCATTTAAACTTTAAGTTTCCCACTAACCTCCACTCCACTCAGAATCCAGCAGATACTTTCAACTGAGGAAAGACTGAGAGTACCCCAGTGGAAAACAAAGTAAAAACAAACAGATGCTCTGATCTCAGCCTAATCTGTTTGGATAACTGTTTTATTTGATCTAATTTTATAAGCTAGAATGGAGAAAATATAGAGCCCTGCTCTCTATGAGGAATTACATTCTTCCCTATTTCACAGCCCACATGTTTTCATATCTCTGAAAACAGAACATATTTTACAATCAATGAATGACATATCATAGTTTAATTGGCAGAGGTCTCTCTTATCCAGTGGTACCTAAAATAAGAGCATGGTCATATAACTAGAAGCATCTGCTTTGGTAAAACAAGGTACAGGACAAATAGTTTTGGGTGAACGACTTAAAGCT
The DNA here is from genome assembly GCA_004023965.1 of Spilogale gracilis. Taxonomy (NCBI): domain Eukaryota; kingdom Metazoa; phylum Chordata; class Mammalia; order Carnivora; family Mephitidae; genus Spilogale; species Spilogale gracilis. The sequence continues at coordinate 1,310 of PITA01031161.1, forward strand.
GCAAAACCAAATATGCACTAGATTCACACCTGTGATTTACAATTGTTCTCATGCATTTGTCTTCAGAATCTTAAGCAAGACTGCTTAAACCAATAAATTTAAGGCTTCTCTGAAGCAACTGCCAAAAACATTTTCATGAATAAATATAAAACCACAACCAATTAGTTAGATAACAGGATTTTACTACATATCAGTGGTTAATCTATGACTCCACAATCAATTCAAGTTCTTTAATGCTTCACCTGAACCCTCTGAAATCATCATCAGACATATTCACCGAGTAAAACTACAATATATCGAAATAACACTGTAAGAAATAGAACAGCACATAAAATAAAGAGCCACAAATCAATTTTCCTAGAAATTTTAAAATTATTTTAAAATTTTATTCCAGTCATTCAATGATAATACCTCCATTTTCTATATTTTACTTTGGCTCTGTCTGGAGCATAAAAATGACTAGATAGATATGTGTTCAATGACCAAGAAATACAATCTTACTAAAAAATGTATGTCCCTGATTTTCCTTATCCACTCTAAAAGTTTATATTTTACTCAGTCATGTCTCAAAGTTCATTCCCATTTATATACATTATCTTTTCAGTTCTTGGGGGAGAAGTGAAATACATACTGCAGATTTCAAGAAAGTCTGAAGTTATATTAAATATCTACTCTTCCAGCAATGAAACAAGTAGTGAGTTTTTTAATTAAAAACATTAATACAAACTATAAAAGTTACTTTCAGATTCATGTACTAGAACCAAGGACCCTCCATCATTTCAACAATGACTAATAGAAGGTTCACTTAATTTTCTATGCAACTCTGGAAAGGACAAATACTATTATTAAACTTCAGTCTTCCATTTTAAAATTCTAATAAATCTCCTAGGTCAGACATTAATATCAAGTTATTGGCTCACACAGATGAGAGTTACACACTTAAAAAAAAAAGTGTTCAACTGAATTTGAAGACATTTGTGCAATTATGTCAATCCTATGCCTTTGTTAACCTGCAGCAGATTCACAGTCACAGTGGGATGGGCCAATTAAACCATAAGAATTTTTTCAGGAGAAAACTGCCTCCTAATCATTTTTGAGGCCAATAATCATTTTTGTTCTTCTGAATCTACTAATACATGTCTTCTGAATGTTAATTGTAAGAAAAATTTTAAGTCATTATACTAAGGAAATATATAGGAATTTCCGCATGTCAGAATGGTGAATCTTTCATAAAAGTGTTTAAAATATATTTGGCACCAGAAATAATGACTTCTTCATGTTTTAGGGAACTACTACCCATGTTTCAGATTTACTACCCCAAAAAAAGTTTCCTGGGACAATAAATAATGAGGCTCACCATACAAAAGCAATTCTCTTTATTATACCTTACTGTGATTTTCTTAAATCCTCCTCTTGAAAGGTAAATATGAAGCTGAAAGGATTCATCTGGCCATATTTAATTTCAGTAATACGTGACATATTAATAGACCAGATAATGCAAAACTGAACATCAGAATTATGAGAATACATAAAGTTATACTCATTTTATCTTTAAGCCAAAAAGGTTTCATCGTTATATCTGAAACTACGTAGAAAACTAAGCACAGAAACTGAAAAACCTCAACGTGTGAATAATAGATCTTCACATTTAAGCAAAGATTCTTCTCTTCAACCACAGTTGCAGTAGCAAAGTCTTAAAAGTTCTTTTTCTTCTACTATAATACAAACAATATAACACAAATAAAGTCACAGACATTTGTATATATAAATAACAAACCTATGGCTAGATTTTCTTTATGAACTACTAGTCTCAAACAAACATTTAAGAACTTTATATTTCAAGACAGAGTAAGAAAACAGAAGAAGGCCATACTTAGAAAATAAATCTGAATGTCAAATGAAATACACAAGTATAAATAAAACTTTTATTTCCTACCTAGCAAAGTGTATAAAAAATAATAAATGAATAAATTCCAATTAAACTAGATGAGTACATCCCCAAGAAGTTAAACATACTAAAAGAATAACTTTCAATTATAAATCTCTGTTGAATCCTTGCAAGTGTTATCAGAAAAATCTTCATATTTATCACTTTTTCATCCTACACACCAAATATTTTACTTTCAAAACAGCAATAAACAAATCATTGTAAAATTGTTTTCTACAGAATTTTAATAAAGCAGTCAAACTGGACATGAGAAAGTAAAATGACTCCAAGCAGAGAAAAGCAATAAATGTATTGCTAGGAACTTTCAAGAGATTATTAGGTCTTTCTTTTCCTTTTTAATTTGAATGTATAGGATGAGAGAGAAGGATGGAGTCTTGCTTAACTTTTTTAAAAAGCATAATTTCCTAAAATCATTCAAGATCAGTTTCTTGCATGTTCTTTGACTGGGTCTTAACCACATACAACCCTTCAGGTAACATAACTACCCCTAAAGACAACAATAAGGAGTTAAAAGAGGCAAAGAAGCAGGAAACGAAGAAAAACAACTTGCTATTTCAGGAGAAAAAGACCTCACAGGTGTGAAATAATCCAAGATCAGGCTTGAACATATTAAAATAAAAATGGGGAGCTTATAAGAAATTAATGAATTATTTTTGCCAATTAGTGCAAAAATAAACAGGCAAAAAACTCATTAGTCGATCTTTTGCTTTTTATAAGTGCCTAAAAATTTAGAGTGGCCTTTCCACCTATTTACATAACATATAACCACTATGCCCTGAAAATAAGAGAAAAATAATAATAAAATGTAAAAGAAAACAGCTTCTCAGACTTAGCAATTACTAAAAGAGCTCTGAAGTTTAAAATATTGTTTGTCTAGCAGCTCTGATATAAACTTTCCAAAACATTACTGAAACACCTAAGAAAAATGCAGGATGAAAAATTTCAACCTTGTATCAGGACCAAAAAAGTTCCTATGCCACCATAATTTCAGGCCTAATAGACGTCTACTAAAAAGGTTGGTCAATGGACTTTACATACCTCGCAGACAGCAAGCCTGACCAACAAAAATGATCCATTCAAATTCCCTATAGATCATAAAATCTACTCTGGGTCATAAACACAAGGTTTAAACCAACTAGACAGAAACCAGGCAGCCAGTTGTCTTCCATGTGTGTCTACAGCCTCATGGGGCAAACTGCTCCTATAACCCTTTCTTTCCTCAACTTCTAGATGGTTTCAAAGGGTGTCTACAGGGGGTCCCTTGGACTCTTTCAGATGGTCCATGAGGTCAAAACTATTTTTGTAATAAAGTTAAGCAATAATTTACCCTTTTGACTATCGCTCTCTTTTGAGTACACACTGTAGTTTTTCAGAGACTATATGACAGATGACATCACAACAAACTGAATCCAACTGTCTTCAATAAAGCCAGATATTCTTTAATTTGTAAAAAGGCAACAATGCCACTCTTCATATCATATATTTTTTGTTTTAGAATATGTAGTAATTTTTCACAAAAATGTTATTTCTAGGGGCGCCTGAGTGGCTCAGTTGGTTAAGTGACTGCCTTCGGCTCAGGTCACGATCCCGGAGACCTGGGATCAAGTCCCACATCGGGCTCCCTGCTCAGCAGGAAGCCTGCTTCTCCCTCACTCACTCCCCCTGCTTGTGTTCCCTCTCTGGCTGTGTTTCTCTCTGTCAAATAAATAAAATCTTTAAAAAAAATGTTATTTCTATTAATATAGTAGGCTTATTTTTATTTTAAAATAAATATTTTCAGTTGTAATTTCTAATATGATAAACATCACTAGATATAATTCACATAAATTAAAAAAAAAAGCTCTCCAGAGTCCTTAATAATTATAATGACTATAAAGGAGTCATGAGGCCAAAAGTCTGAAAACTGCTACTCTAGACAATCTAAGTGTCTTAAAGAACTTCACCTCCTTTGCTGATACAAACACTAAGTGCAAGAAAATAACTGGGAAGGAAGACTATATGTATTGGTTTCATGTTCACTCATAAGTGTGGTAGCTGAAAAAAAGACAGAAACCTCCCAGAGAGCAGAGCATATTGCAGACTAATATTCATATATTCCATCTGTTCAGAGGATCATGCAGTAGAAAACAAAAGAATATTCCATTTTACTCTAGCACAGTCCCAGCTAGACAGGTGACATGAATGTAAACTAGCATGCCAACTGAAATTTAAAGCGTGCACACAAGAACAATCTACAACCTTAATCATCTAACAAACACGAGGACTAAATGAATCTTTCATCATTTAAGGAAAGAGAAATATCATCATGAAAACTCACAGGAAAACTGAAGCTTTAAACATAAATTCCATTTAAAAATTCCATTAAAATGAAATAAATTTTTAGAAAAAATTTGTATCCTCAATAGGATGCTAGAGGACAAAATCTCTCAAGGAAAAAAAAACCAGGAAATAAAGTAATAAGAAAAGAAATAGATGAGGAGAAAAAAAGAAAAAAACAGTAGGAGATTAAAAGGAAGACAGGAAAAGCAACAAAGTAAATACTGCAGAAAGGATTTTTAAAAAATCCACATTAGAGAAAATAAACCAACATTAGGGAAAATTTCATTTGAGACCAACCTCAAGATTTTCCACAATGCAGGGCAGGGAAATGGGGGGGAAAAATGAAATTGATATATTGTATAATCAATACCCAACGTGACAATGTTAAATATGACCAAAGGAAGCAGAACACTTAGAAATGATGCAAGGAAAAAGGGCATTGAATACCCACGTCTTTATTGAAAATGTACTTCAAGGGCGCCTGGGTGGCTCAGAGGGTTAAAGCCTCTGCCTTCAGCTCAGGTCATGATCTCAGGGGTCCTGGGATCAAGGCCGGCGGCGTCAGGCTCTCTGCTCAGCAGGGAGCCTGTTTCCTCCACTCTCTCTGCCTGCTTCTTTGCCTATTTGTGATCTCTCTGTCAAATAAATAAATAAAATCTTTAAAAAAGAAAAAAAAAGAAAAGAGAAAATGTACTTCAGTTAGCAATGCAGTTAAAGCTGTTATGTGCCTCACCCCCTCTAGTCAGAGACACCAGTAAAATGACAAAAATGGAATTAACTCAGAACAATAAAAAGCAAGTGGAGGATGACTATTAGAAGATGAGAAAGATTTCAATAAATTTTTGAAATAGAAAGGGGACAGAAACCTGTTGATATATAAACCAGAACACATCCAAAACAACAGCAGGAACTTCACTGAAGGACAGGGAAGAGCTCATCATCAGTAAAGTGACAGCTGAGGGGAACAGTTCTGACAACTGCTAGGCCACGAAACAAGAACAATGAGGATCAAGCTCCACTTAGATCAAGTATTTGGAGATTTCTGTGTTTGTGTTTCAGAATACAAATAACTATGTTCTAATGAACAGTTTAGGATAGTTCAACTTTTTAAAAAAAACTGGCTTGTACTTAGAATTTCCTTCACTTAACAGTAGCAAATTCAAACGACACATAGCCCTACCTCCACAGAGAAACCTGAACTGTGATTCTGCTTACATTTCTTTAGTCAATAGTAAAACTTATAAGAGAACTTAATATCATCTCTAACAAAAGCCATAAATCTGCCCAGTGTTTTAATCAAACCAAAGGCTTTCAAATTATTGCTCTGAACACTTGCAGCATGAACACTGATGCGCTTCTCTCCTTCTCCTGTAAAGCATCTCAGCAACAAGATTTTTACGTGTGATTTTATTTATCAAAGAAACTTTTTTAAAATAACTCAAATCTAGATGAATGGATAAAGTAGATATGGTCCATATATACAATGAAATATTATTCCTCCATCAGAAAGGATGAATACCCAACTTTTGTATCAACATGGACAGAACTGGAGGAGATTATGCTGAGTGAAATAAGCCAAGAAGAGAAAATCAATTATATGGTTTCACTTACTTGTGGAGCATAAGGAGTAACATGGAGGACATTAAGAGAAGGAAAGGAAATGTGAACTGGGGTAAATCAGAGAGGGAGATGAAGCATGAGAGACTGTGGATTCTGAGAAACAAACTGAGGATTTTGGAAGGGAGGGGGGTGGGAGATTGGGTAAGCCTGATGGTGGTATTAAAGAGGGTATGTATTGCATGGAGCACTGGGTGTAGGGCATAAACAATGAATCTTGGAATACTGAAAAAATAAAATGAAATAAATTATTTAAAAAATAAATAATTCAAGTTTTTAGCAAAACTTCGACGCAAATATTAATCCACAGACTCTAAAATATAAATGTAGACTACAAAAAGTAGCTAGAATCCAAGAGAAAAGAGGCTAAAGGAAAGTTCAGAGTGTGGCTAGAAAAACTAGCAGCAGATTCCAGAAACTGTACATGAAAATACACTCCCTGAAAATAAATGGCTTGCCCTTAAGTGCAAAAGTGAAGTTCAATGTTTGAAATAATAGAAATCAGAATAAAAAGTGTCAGAGAGGGGCGCCTGAGTGGCTCAGTTGGTTAAGCGACTGCCTTCAGTTCAGGTCATGATCCCGGAGACCTGGGATCAAGTCCCGCATCGGGCTTCCTGCATAGCGGGAGGCGTGCTTCTCCCTCTCTCACTCCCCCTGCTTGTGTTCCCTCTCTGGCTGTGTTTCTCTCTGTCAAATAAATAAATAAAAACTTTAAAAAAAAAAAAGTGTCAGAGACAGAAGCACTTCAGCTCTCTGACGAGTTCAGAACAGATTCAGTGGGTCTACTTAAAAGAATCACATAGAAAAGGCATACTGCCTAGAACAAGCTTGACTCTATGAACAAGAATGGCCAAAGTAAAGCTTTGGCTAATATAATCTGTACTCTCCTCCCACAGCAACCTTCTGCAAGTAACTGATCCAGGCACACCTAATTTCTTTAAAGATAGGTAATATTAAGGGAACTGACATAGCATCAGTACAAAAGTACTGAAATGAAAGAGGTAGAAATGTAATAATAACAGTGCAAACTTGATAAAAATATATGGCCATACACAGGTGACAACTTTAACATGACTTCTTAAAAATTAATAAAATTCTCACTGCTATAAGGACAAACAAAGCAGAAATATAAAGGTTCAAGAAAAAAAGATGGCAAAAAACTGAAAAGGGGGTATAAAATGACAAAACACAAGAAAATAGTTCAAGGGGAAAAAAATCATCATACAGAAATGAAGGAATATAGAGGATATCAACAAGGAGCAAGAGAATATAGATTTAAAGGACACAACAAAATGAAACAGAAAAATGAAAAAGAATTTAAATGGGTCAGGATATCAATATTGGATTTAGAGTGATGGTTCTCAAAGGAGGATCCGTAGACAAGCAGATACAGCTGCACCTTCACTTGAGAATTTGGGACGCAGTGCAAATTCTCATGCCACCAGAGACTTACCAGTCTTAGAAAATGTGGGAATGGAATCCAAGAGTCTGCTCTAACAAGCCCTCCAGATAATTCAGATGCTCACTAAAGTCTGAGAACTGCTGCCTTAGAAGATGGAAAAGGAGACACAATATGAACACAGCCAAAATGTCTAATGAGGAAAACCAATCAATACAACATCACAAATATTTAAAGATAAAAGTTAAGAAAACTTAAAACCTGAATCTCCATATTAAGAAGGGCATACGTGCCAGAAAAAAACTGACCTAGGACAGTCAATTCAATCAATATATTTAGGAAATTAGTGACCTTTAAAGATGAAGAAATAATCTTTTGAGCAAAGGAACAAAAAGATTAAGTTAATTAAAACAGAGGGAAAACCCACAAAAAATCAGATGGCATCTTACTGCTTCACAACAACATTAAATATTACACGACAGTGGAACACTCAAAGGTTAGGTGTGATCCAGGATTTTATACTCCTCCAAATGACCCTTCAAATATAAAGGCTACAGCAAGCAAACACTTTTGAATGAACATGAAAGAACTAAGGGACCACTGACTCTTCTCATGAAACATTCTTGAGAAAAACACTAAGAGATAAACTTCAGCCAAGCAAGAATGGGAAAAGGAGTGCTGTTATTGAAGAAATAAAGCATAATAAACTGTAAAATAAAATAAATGTGGGGATTAGAGGGAAAGAAGAGAGTGTAAATATAAACTACCCCAATAATACGAAAATAATATGAATTAAAACTGACAGGAAAAAAGGGAGAAATGATGGGCTGGGACTCCAAGTTTGCAAATTTAATGTTAACAAATCAAGTTGTAGAAATTTTACGGTAGGAAAATAATATTATTCATTAAAAACTAATGCTAGAAAAATGGGAGTAAAAGCAAAGACATTTATGCATAGGCAGGGATTTAATAGGTGATATTTAAAGAAATATGAAACTGAAGATATCATAGAAAGATATAATTAAGAAATTAACCACTAAAACAAAATACAGACCATCCAAATACCAGAAAACTAGAAACACATGCACCCACACACATTTTAACAGCAGAATGAAGACTTGTCAAGGTAAACTATAAAAATAACAAACATAACACAATGACAGCACTGATACCCAACATATCTATCACATGGATAAATATAAACGGAATAAATCATCATTTTAAAAAATAAAAGAGTTAAACACATGTCCACATAAGAACTTGGGACAGAAATGTTTCTTGTAGCATTACTCACAATAACCAAAAGGAAAAATAACTAAAAATATCCATCAACACAAGAATAGATGAACAAAATGTTATACATCCATATAATGAAATATTATTCAGCCATAATAAGGAATGGAATACTGATTCATGCTACAACACAGATGAACCTTAAAAACATTAGGTTACGTAAAAGAAGCCAGTCACAAAACACCATATTGAATAATGCTGTTTCTATGAAATGTCCAAAATAGGTAAATCTATGGAGACAGAAAATAGATCATGGCTGCCAAAGGCTACAAGTCTGGAAGAATTAGGAAATGGGTGCTAACAACTACACAGTTTCTTCTGGTGGTGATAGGAAAATGTTCTAAAGTTCACTGTGGTGGTAATCACACAACTCTGAACTATGCACTAAACTGAATTCATTGAAATTGTACATTTTGAACGAGAAAATTATGTGATATGCAATTACATCCCAATAAAGCTATTTAAAATTCTAAATAATAGAAGTGCTACAGTGTGGGTCACAAAGGAAAACAAAACTTCACTGTATACAAAGCACATACCTAAAATAATATGATTCAAAAAACCTTTTAAATGGTAAGATGGGCAAAGGCAAACACAAAGAAAAAGAAATAAGGCTCACAATATTAGTCACAATCTTAGAAGTGAAGACAAAAAAAAACATTACACAAGTAAAAAAAAATGTGTAAGTCTAAGGAAGATAAATCCAAATGAGTAAATAATTATTGGGGAATTTATTATCACCAAAAAGCACTGTATTCATAGTATGACTATTCATGAAGAAACCTTAGAAGACATTATGCTTAAACAAACAAACAGACAGTAGCATTAGAAGGCTTTCATTCACCTCACTTAGTCCCTAATGTATCAACTAAAACAAAAATATGAATATAAAGATAAAATCAAAAATATAATTAGTAAGGTAAATCTCACATACACACATAAAAATATTTACCCTGAAATTATAAAAGTAACATCTTTTGAAGGGTCTAAGAGATAGTCCAAAGAATTCATAATACCTTATAAGTTCCAAAAGGCAGAAAAATACAGATAATACTCTTTCATCTCAACACAATAAAATTTAAAATAACAAATTCAGAAAATAAAGACTTCCACCTTCAAATTTCAAAACTCTTTAAAAAGCATTAAAAAAAACAAAAAATAAACCAAAATTGCAGAATTCTTAAAAACATGACAAAAGTTATCAAATATCAAATTCTATTTATCAGACTACAACAGGCTCAGAGGAAATTTTAAGCACTAATATCTATAAGAAAAGAATGAGAATCAATGAATTCAGTGCCCAACTCAAAAACTTAATAAAGAATAGGGAGCCTGGGTGGCTCAGTCAGTTAAGCAACTGATTTATGGTTTAGTTCAGGTCTCATGAGTCCTGAGATTGAGCCCCATATCAGGTTCTGTGCTGAGCATCGAACCTGCGTAAGATTCACCCTCTCAGGTGCCGGGTGGCTCAGTCTTTAAGCATCTGCCTTCGGCTCAGGTCATGATCCCAGAGTCCTGGGATGGAGCCTCGAATCCCGCTTCCTGCTCGGCAGGAGGCCTGCTTCTCCCTCTCTTACTCCCCCTGCTTGTGTTCCCTCTCTAGCTGTGTTTCTGTCAAATAAATAAATACAATCTTAATAAAAAAAAATTCTCCCTCTCCCTATACCCCTCCTCCCACTCCCACTCCCATATGCACACACACTCTCTCTCTCTAAAATAAGTAAAGATAAGTGGCTCAGTTGGTTAAGCGACTGCTTTTGGCTCAGGTCATGATCCTGCAGACCTGGGATCGAGCCCCACATCGGGCTTCCTGCTGAGCAGGAAGCCTGCTTCTCCCTCTTTCAGTCCCTCTGCTTGTGTTCCCTCTCTACCTGTGTTTCTCTCTGTCAATTAAATAAATAAATAATCTTCTAAATAAATTAATTAAGTAAGTAAATAAATCTTTTTTAAAAAGCCAATGAAATAAAGAGAGTTACAAACCAAGATTAATAAAAATAAAAGTAGGTTTTGCTTAGGAGAAAAGCAGAAATCAGTAAGTGAAAGCTGATTTATTTATTGTGCAGGTGGGGAACTTAAATAGCTACCATTATTAAGAAAAAAGCAAAAAACCAAATATTCAACTAATAAACTCTGAGAGGAAATAACCACAAAAACAAAAGAAATTTAAAGTCTTCTAATTAATTACTTTCCTCAACTCTGTACAAATCATTTTAAAATAGTAATTAAATGGTTATTTTACAAACAACAATAATTTACCAGACTCCAGAAGAGAAAATAAATCAATTTTCATAGGAGAAGGAGAAGAAGTCCAATATATCTGTCAACCCAACCCCAAAACACTAGGACCCAAATAAATTCCACAAAACCCATCAAAACTAGGCAATTCCAATGTTATTAAAACTACTCTAGTACATAGTCCCCGCCGCCCCCCCAAAAAATACAGTAAGAAAGCAAGCCCTACAGTCTTTTTATGAAGCAAGTATAACATTGAAGTAAAAGTTACCAAAGATTTACAGAACAGAATCATTTATGAACACCAGTGCAAAAATCCTAAATGTTAGAAAAAAACTGGGCAGTACATCTTTTTAAAATAGTATATTATGAAGAGATATTCCATGTTCATGGATAGGAAGCCTCAATAATGCCAAAATGTCAGTTCTTCCGAACTTAATCTATAGATTCAATGCAATTACAATCAAAATGCCAGCAAGTTATTTTATAGATACTGCCAAACTGACTCTAAAGTTTATATGGGGAGATAAGAGATCCAGAACAACCACCATAATATTGAAAAGAAAGAAACAAAGTTGGAGACCTGATACTACTACAAAACTATAGCAATTTACTACAAAGCTACAGTAATCAAGACACTATCATATTAGCAAATGAACAGATAAACAGAAGAGTAGAACAAAATACAGAGCCTAGAAACAGACCTTCATAAATATAGTCAACTGATCTATGACAAAGGAGCAAAGGCAATACTATGGAGCAAAGACGGTTGGTGGTGCTAGAACAACTGAATATCATATACCAAAAATTAGTCTAGACACAGACCTTACACCCTACTAAAAATTAACTCAAAATAAATCGCAGACATAAACATAAAAAGCAAAACTATGAATCTCCTAGTAAATAACTTAGGGAAAAACCTAAATGATCTTCAGTATGATTATACCTTTTTAGATACAATATCAAAGGCATGATCCATGAAAGAAATAACTGATAAACAGGACTTCATTAAAATCACAAACTACTATTCTGTGAAAGACAATGTCAAGAGAATGAGAAGGCAAACGACATACCGGGAAAAATATTGGGAAAAATACATCTCATAAGAACTCTTACCCAATATCCAAAAACTCTTACCCAATATCCAAAGAATCTTAATAACAAAATAAACAGCTCAACTAAAAAGTAGGTCACATGGGGCGCCTGGGTGGCTCAGTTGGTTAAGCAACTGCCTTCGGCTCAGGTCATGATCCCGGAGACCCTGGATGGAGCCCCACATCGGGCTCCCTCCTCAGCAGGAAGCCTTCTTCTCCCTCTCTCACTCCCGCTGCTTGTGTTCCCTCTCTCACTGTCTTTCTGTCGAATAAATAAATAAAATCTTAAAAAAAAAAAAAAAGTAGGTCACAGACCTTCACAGACACCTCACCAAAGAAGATACAGAGATGAAAAATAAGCATATGAAAAAAATACTCCACATCACATGTCAGGAAACTGCAAATTTAAAAAAATAATAAGATACCATTATATACCTATTAGAATAGCCAAAATCTAAACCACTGACATCACTAAATGCTGAAAAAGATATAGAACAACAGGAACTCTCATTCATTGCTGGTGGGAACACAAAACGGTACAGCTACTTGGGAAGACAGTTTAGTGGTTTATCACAAAACTAAGCATACTCTTACCATATGACTTAGCTATTGTGCTCCTTCGTATTTACCCACAGAAGCTGAAAATGCATGTCCACACAAAACTTGTACAAGGATGTGTACAGCAGCTTTACTCGTAACTGCCAAAACTTAGAAGCAACCAAGATGTCCTTCAGTAGATGAATGGATAAATAAATGGTGGCACAGCCAAATAATGTAATATTACTCAGAAGAAATTACTACGAAGAAATGAATAATTAAGCTGTGAAAAAGACATGCCGATATTTAAAGATACATTACTTAGTGAAAGAAACCGATCTAAAATAGTATGATCCAAAAAATAAAGGGCACTTCGATGGCTCAACCAGGACATGCAACTCTTGATCTCAGGGTTTTAAGTTCAAGCCCCATGTTGGGGGGTAGAGATTACTTAAAACTGAAATCTTTTAAAAAAAATTGTTTAATTAATTAAAAATAATTTCATAAATAAAATAGTGTGATTCCTTCTACACATTCTGGAAAAGCAAAATTAAAAAGACAGGAAAAAAATCAGAACACGCATAGAGTATCATGTCATCTGCAAAGAGAGAGAGTTTGACTTCCTCTTTGCCAAGCTGGATACCTTTTATTTCTTTCTGTTGCGTGATTGCTGTTGCTAGGACTTCTAACACTACGTGGAACAGTAGTGGTGGGAGTGGGCATCCTTGCCTTGTTCCTGATCTGGGAGGAAAGGCTGTCAGTTTTTCCCCATTGAGGATGATATTCACTGTGGGTTTTTCATAGATAGATTTTATGAGGTTGAGAAATGATCCCTCTATCCCTATACTTTGAAGAGTTTTGATCAGGAACGGATGTTGTATTTTATCAAATGCCTTTTCTGCATCAATTGACAGTACCATGTGGTTTTTCTCTCTTCTCTTATTGATTTGTTCTATCACGTTGATTGTTTTGTGAGTGTTGAACTACCCTTGTATCCCTGGGATAAAACCCACATGGTCATGGTGGATAATCTTTTTAGTGTATTGTTGGATCCTGTTAGCAAGGATCTTGTTGAGAATCTTGGCATCCGTATTCATCGGCGATATTGGTCTGAAGTTCTCCTTTTTGATGGGGTCTTTGTATGGTTTGGGGATTAGAGTGATGCTGGCTTCATAGAAAGAGTCTGGAAGTTTTCCTTCCGCTTCTATTTTTTGAATGAGCTTCAGGAGAATAGGTGTTATTTCTTCTTTGAATGTTTGGTAGAATTCCCCAAGGAATCCGTCTGGTCCTGGACTCTTGTTTTTGGGGAGGTTTTTAATCACTGCTTCAATCTCATTACTAGATATAGGTCTATTCAGATTGTCAATGTCTTCCTGTTTCAGTCTTGGGAGCTTATAGGTTTCTAGGAATGTATCCATCATTCTAGGTTGTTAAACATATCGGCATATAATTGTTGATAGTAATTTTTGATGATTGTTTCTATTTCCCTGGTGTTAGTCATGATCTCTCCCCTTTCATTCATGATTTTATTAATCATGAATAATTTAATTTATTAAAAAGTCTTCTCCCTTTTCTTTTGGAGTAGTTTGGCCAATGGTTTATCGATCTTATTGATTCTTTTTTTTCTTTTTTATTGTTACTAAAATTTTTTTTTCATTGTTTCAAGATTCATTCCCCATTCCCCACACCCAGTGCTCCACGCTTTAGGTGTCCCCAGTACCCACCACCAGGCTCTCCCATCCCTCCACCCCCGTCCCTCCAAGTCCCTCAGTTTGTTTCTGTGTTCAAAGTCTCTGTTGTTTCGTTCCCCTCCCTAGATTACCCTAGTTCCCATTTGCTTTCCTTCTGCCACTGTC
>PITA01031162.1:0-15605 GCA_004023965.1 Spilogale gracilis
CGATTTTATTTATTTATTTGACAGAGAGAAACACAGCCAGAGAGGGAACACAAACAGAGGGACTGAGAGAAGGAGAAGCAGGCTTCCCGCTGAGCAGGGAGCCCAATGTGGGACTCGATCCTGGGTCTCCGGGATCATGACCTGAGCCGAAGGCAGTCACTTCGCCAACTGAGCCACCCACGCACCCCAGAATTCCCTATTTATGACAACAAGGGTATCTCTACCTCCTGGTTTAGGGAAGGTACTTTTGACATGGGAGATCTATTTTCCACTTTTTGGAAACACAGGAGTGTCAGAATATTCTCCCTGCACTGGCTGTTTCTTAATTTAATTAAAAACAGCTAATATGCCATCAAGATACATTTTGGGGCAGCCTACCTTGCAACACCACAATAGCAAGTAAGGAAAAGGCAGAAGAAAAAGCCCAGATGAACCCTCTACAGCGGGAGAATCCAGTGAGGTTGTAGCAGAATGTATATGTACATTTGACGGGAAATACATGGGAATAAGGAGTCATTTGAGGAGTTTGGCCAAGACATGAAACGGTGTTACTTACCCTTTTCAAGCCATGACTCTGTCTTCTGTCAGATTTTTAGAGCCTAAGGAGAAAGTAGTAGGACTAGTTTTGAGACTAGTAGTTTCAATGTGTTAGGGTAAGTAGTAAAACAGACACAAATACTAATCTCATGAAACTTAGGAGAGACCACAAATCTAATCATTAAATCTAAAAATACATGTAATCTGCAAAATAATGAGTTATTATTAAAGACATCCTTCCAATTTTTTAGTGCTACTGTTCAGTTCCACATGAAATAGAAGAGAGACAAGGCTATGAAGAGTTTTGGATCTTGGTGGGCTGATCTCCAGATCTTTAATCCATGCACTGACCACGCCAGGTGATACATATCTTCTGTGATCATGAACACAGTTCATGAAGTAGGTTCAAAAAAACTTTCCGTCCTAAGTTCAGAATAACCTCTCACTACCAAATAAAGAGCTATCCACTGATCGTGGTGAAGGGGAACCGAATTTGTGACCCCAAAATATGCCTTTTTGGCATAAGATGACTTTAGGCTATCTCTAAGAAACCACAGACAGCTCTTATAACAGAGAAGTTACTTTTTTGTAAGAGACATTTGTATTTATAGGGGAGATCTGTGTGTCTGGGTGTCTCCCTTTCTGTACCAGGAAAGCAGGATGAGCATAAATTTCTAGAAAACCTCATCTGTGGAGAAGACAATGATGTAAATCTGTATAATCTTATTCTTGTTCACTGTACTTTTCCTGGTAAGCTCCCATAACTGTGTCTCCTCCATCCCCAACATCATTTTTCTTTGGCTAGAGATACTGTTTAAGATGGTAGCTTGGGCCATTTTGGAGAGTCACTTAGTCTTCCTGGGTGTCTCCCGTGCATATAGGAGGTATACGTGTCATTAAAGTTGTGTTAGTTTTTTGTCCTGTTGATCTGTTTATTACAGGGGTGTCTTAGCCAAGAACTTGTTAAAGTAGAGGGAGACTTTTCTTCCCTGGCAGTGGCCAAGTTAGAGGAATTTGTGTATCTGCTAAGTTTACTTGCTGTAAATGATTCAAGGTCCAGTCTGTATACATCCCCAATCACCAGAGAGGGGTGTGTGTGTGTGTGTGTGTGTGTGTGTGTGTGTGTGTGTGTGTGTGAGAGAGAGAGAGAGAGAGAGAGAGAGAGAGAGAGAGAGGTTGGTCACATTCTATTTCATATACTGCCTCAAGACTGATCTTCCTGAAGCACAGATTAGGTTGGTCATGTGTACAGTAAGGATGGCTTTTGTTGAGCAAAGTTTGGCTTGAAAGGTAGAAACTTATCTAAGAACTAGAGCATTTTTGTTTCATCTTTGATAGCAATATGGTTCTTCTTCTAATGCTGAACTTCCTAACAGAGTGATCCATGGATTTGTATTTCTCCATTATTGTTATAGAGGTGTTTAGGCGCAAAGAAAACTAAGGGTTTTTCTTTACCCACCCCGACTGCCTTGGGTCCTAGGAGGCATTGATTAAAAAACACCACTCTTAGGATCAGTGGTTGAATTAATATATTAGTGTAGGATGAGACCTGAGAACCGATAAAAGCATGTTAATTATTTTCTTCCTTGCACAGTCACTTAGACTGCTTTCTGACATCTGAGGCTCAGAGTGTAGTGAACACAGGGCTGCTGGGAATAGAGATTCCAAGCAGGATGTTTCTGCTGCATCCAAATATGGGGAGATGGGGTGGGGCTTGTGAACTGGCCGATCGATCAGTTGCCTCCGGAGACCTGGCGTCGATTCACAATATAATCATATCTAGATAATGACCCTTAAGGGAAAGCTGAGTTCCTTGATCTCTGCCTGTAATGAATTACGCATATTTATATTTAATCACCAAAACATCAATGTCAAGCTCCTTGTCAAAAGCCTGTTAAGGAGGGGGAAGGAAAGGGGGAAAAAAAATAAATAAAAACCCTTGCAACCCCACAGCACGTTTCTCCTCTGTTTTTGTGTGAACCTTCTAAAAGAGCCAAAGCTCAGGGTGGCTTCTGCTCACTATCTGGGCTTCCCCTGGGACCGGCCAGCCACTCTTTAAGCCGGAATGCACAGTTACTCGTCATTTTCTCTTTCTCGCTTTAACCTTGATCTGGCGTGAGAGAATTTTATCACTTATGCTGGAAGGACCCAGTTCTCATCCCTTCATTTGCTCCATCTGCACTGCCCATGACTTGAGTGAGGCACCATTTCATCTTCCTGTCCCTGAACCAGCCTACTGACTGGTCTCCGTAAACTCATGTGGGCCCATTGAAAGTCTTTCTTCACCTGGAAGAATGATCTTAGAAGGAACTTGGATGGCACCGCTTTCCTACTTAGACATGGCTTCCTCCTGATCTTTCATTGAAATGCATACCACATCCTTCAGGGGCCTTCAAGGGCTCCCCTCTTGCTCCAGGACTCTTCTGGAGTCCTTCCTTCCCATTGTAGTTTCTCAGTGCTTCGAACACCCTGCTCTCTGTCTTGCTTCAGGACCAGAGCTCCCTTTTCTCTGCCTTGAATATTCTTCCCTACTGTGCATACCAGTCTCCCCACACACTACCTTGCAGGTCTCAGGTCAAAGGTCACCATTTCAGAGAGGTCATCCTGACCAGCCTATTGAAAGTAGACTCTCCTAGTATTCTTTTCCTTGTTGGCATCGCTCTCTCTTGTTTGTTTCCTTCAAGCCGTGTATCATGAAGTAATTTTGTCCACTTTTGTTTTGGTTTTCCTCCCGTGATAGAATATGTTTCACAAGATCAGGGACCATGCAAGACTTACTCGTTGTTTTCCCAAGCACCTTAGCCTAATCCCTGAGCATGATTAGTGCTCAATAAATAAATATTTATTGGTAGTCAGTACCGCTGAAGTAGTCTCTCAATGCCCTTTTATACAGGTTTGAGCCAAAGGGAGGACTGAATTTAATGGGATAGCCCTATGAGAAAGCATAGGGCTAACCCATTAAATTTTGCTTTCTCCCTCAGGATCCATAGTTCAATCCAAGTACATTTTTTTTTAAAGATTTTATTTATTTGACAGGAGAGAGGATGTGTGGGGGAGAAGGGCAGAGGCAGAGGGAGAAGCAGGAAGTCCAATTACGGGGCTCGATTCCAAGACCGTGGGATCATAATCTGAGCTGAAGTTCAATGGCTAACCGAGTGACGTGGGTGTCCCCCAGTTCTAGTCCATTCTTAGGCCAATGCTGAGGGTTCAGCCAGGCCTGCTTTTTGAATGGTGAGGTTGGTACAGCATAATTTGGGCAAAGATCATGCCAGCAAAGGCTTTCCTTGACTTAATTGACATGGACTGCAGCATTCTAAGAACCAAAATGTAGCCAGCCGATCCCATGTGGGTTCCACCATGCCAAGTGCTCTGAGTGCCTTAAAACACCTCTTTGGCAGATGATATTATCACCATCTTCAGCGGACAAGCTCAGGCTGACAGAAGTGGGACAGTGTGCCCAGCGTCAATGTAGCTAGCGGACTCTGGATTATAATGAGGTGCTCTGAGTACTCAGTATCTTAACTCTAATACATAGATTTGCCAAAACTAGTCTCCCCTTGAGATAGTTTTATTTTTACTGATGTTGTGGTAGTAACATTCTGTGTCAGCACATGGTATTTCCTATGATTTCATTGGGTCACTCTCCTCCATAAGAGAGAAATCCAGAAATTCAGAAGAGACCAAGCCTGATAGGCAGAATGCACAGAAGAAAAGGGTAGATAGTGATGCGATACTGAAGGGTTCATATCAGATACTTTACTCTTGGCCTTACTGTTCATGTTGATGGTTGTGAACTCAGCAATCACAATTCCTCTTACATCCTTACGGCTGAGCCAATATTTATTTCTGAAATAGCTCCAAAAGAACTTTATTGAGAGATGGACAAGATGACTCGTATATTCCTTAAATTTGTCACTGGTTTCCGAACTTAGGGTAAAAACTAAGAACTCCTCTGATTGTTTAACACCTTCATGTGCTGCCTCTTCACACACTGTGACTTTGTCTGTGAGGATCGCAGTTAATTGCCATACCATAAGGTAGTAATTATTACACTATTAGATCGTGGTAGAGTCTGATTCATGGAAAGCTTTAGGCAATTTTATCTATCATCTATCTATCTATCTATCTATCTATCTATCTATCTATCTATCTATGCATCTATCATCTGTGTATTATCAAGGAGTCTTCCTGTCCAACGTGGAGCCTAACATGGGGCTTGGACTCAAGATCTCGAGATCACGATCTGAGCTGAGGTCAAAGGTCAGACACTTTAACCCACTGGATCGCCCTGGAGTCCCTAGGTAATTTTATATTCCAGAAGATATATTAATATCCACTATGTTAACCCATTTGCTTTGTGGTGCCACCCCCAAAATGCCACTCATCTCCTGGGTAACACAGCAGTCAGCCCAGCGAAACTAACAAAGGTGTCAAAGACAGACAGACTTTGCTTGTCAGTCCTGGTTCCCACTTTTCCCAGCACGAAACCCTGAGCATAGTTTTTACATTGCTGTGGCCAAGGTTTCTGTTGTATCCAGTGGAGATGATCAGACCGAGAATGAAATGACGTAGCATGTGTAAAACCACGGTAGACACAGGGGAGGTTATCAAACGGTGTCGCCTCATCACGGTCTCCATCATCGGCTGTGTTGTCTCCGGTCTGAGTTGCACTTGGCCTTCCCTGGCCCTGGAAACATCCTACTGCCCATGTCACTCGTGCCTTTCTGCAGCTTGGGGATCACACAGGGGACTGGCTGCCTATTTCTCAATGCTTTAAATGTCATCCCGCTGCTTTTCCTAGGCAGTAATTTACCTTTGACAGTGATGGATTATTATTCAGCTTTGATTCATAGCAGGGTTGCCATATAAGGACAGGAGTGGCCTATCAATGAGGAGTGCTGCTGTTTTAAATATGGGAAATATTTTCAGTAATTTCCTAATTAGCACGAGTAGATATAAAAACCTTTTTTCTGAGCTCTGTGAGGAGAACGTTCTAACTCCTGTAATGCATCCATGTGGTTAAATTCCCTCTGGAGTGGAGAGTCATCCAGCATGCGTTGTCTAATGGGATCGGTCCTCTAAACACGTAACCTAGTGCCCACACTGAAGGCCATGAGCGAGAAGTTCAGATGCTGACTGAGGGGGTTGCTCAAGGAGACATTTGAGATCCTGGTCCAAGCTTCTCTTTCTGATAAATATGATAATGGTCGTTGACCTTTCCTACTCCATGGGAAACTTACAAGGATCTGAATCTGAGAAGAATCCAAACTTAGAGTCAAACTAGAACATTATTATTATTATTATTATTATTATTTTAAAGATTTTATTTATTTGACAGAGAGAGACACAGCCAGGGAGGGAACACAAGCAGGGGGAGTGAGACAGGGAGAAGCAGGCTTCCCGCCGAGCAGGGAGCCTGATGTGGGGCTCGATCCTGAGTCTCCGGGATCATGACCTGAGCCGAAGGCAGTTGCTTAACAACTGAGCCACCCAGGCGCCCCCAAACTAGAACATTATTAAGTTTTATTTTAATCATTGCTGACTGGTTTGCTGTATGAGGTCAAAGTCATTTATAGTCAGAATGTCTACGATCTGTGGTAAGGGAATCAGGTAAGGAAAGCCAATTAAATAGTATGTCTATCTTTAAAACTAGAACAGTCCAAAAACCAGATGAAAAACCCAACCCCAACCTCACTGACTTCAGTTTCATTATTGTCCATATGCAAAAGTATCACATATTGCTGTATGTCTCGGTATTCCCTGAGTTGTTTGGAGAGGCTGTCTTGAGTATTTTCATTGCAAATGTAGAAGAATCCTTCAGCTTCTAATATACCCTCTGACTGAACACTTAAGGAACCAAGACCGGGAAATGTCCTACAACAAACTGCTCATAAGGTTAGATATTGAGCCTTCAGACTCCCAGCCCACGACTGTTGCGCCAGATAGTGGCAGAATCCTAGACCATACTATCCAACCTCCGGTCATAATGTTGTAACTGAGATTTAGTATGTGATTTTGTTTACTCTCAAAGCTTAAGCGATTGTAGTCCAGTTACTCCTCTTCCCTGAAGGTAAAGATTTTCAGAGTCTGGAACCTCTTGAATGGACCACAGCACAAAGCCTGATGCACATACCTTAGGGAACTAAAATGATACTTAGTGTCGTGAGTAATTTTATGTCAGTGTCCATATGGCTAGACCATGGTGCCCAGGTATCTGGTCAAACATTATTCATGATATTTCAGTGAAGGTGTTTTGTTTTGGGAATGAGATTAACATTTAAGCTGATAGACTTGGAATAAAGTAGATTAACCTTGTAGTGAGGGTGGGCTGCATAAAATCAGTTGAAGGCCTTAACAGAACAAAGCCCGATTCCCCCAAGCAAGAAAGAATTCTGCCAGCAGATGGCCTTTAGACTCAAACTCTAACTCCTTGCTCGGTCTCCAGTCTGTTGGCCATCCTTGCAAATTCTGGATTTATCATACCTCCATAACCATGTGAGCTAATTTTAAATCTGTCAGTCCCACTCTGTCATTTTGTGTGTAAATGTATACCTCATGAACCTTAGGAGAGAGCACATGTGTCCTATTGATTGTGCTTCCAACTTGATCCCTGATTAACCCAGATTTTGGTATTGGGAAGTGGTTGCTGCCTGTAACAAATGTCTAAAAATGAGTGCGTGGCTTTAAAACTGGGTAATGCGTAGAGACTGGCACATGTTAGAAAAAGCCTAGCTTGCCTTGCGGTGATGGTGGAAATATAGATGTTAAAGGTTTTGTGGGAGATAGACTTTGTAAGTAATGAAGGTCCATGTTTCATTGAGTGATTTTATTTTTAATTTATTATTATATATTTATTTTATTTTTTCAGTGTTCCAAGATTCATTGCCCATGCCCCACACTGAGTACTCCATGCAATATGTACCCTCAGTACCCACCACCAGGCTCTCCCATCTACCCATCCCCTCCCCCACAAGACCCTCTGTTTATGAGTCCAAAGTCTCTCATGTTTCGTTTCTCTCCCCAAATAACACTACTTCCCATTTCCTTTCCTTCTCCTACTGTCCTCTATATTACCCCTTATGCACCGCAAGTAAGTGAAAGCATGTGATACTTGACTTTCTCTACTTGGGTTATTTCACTCAGCATAATCTCTTCCAATCCAGTCCACGTTACTACAAAAGTTGGATATTCATCCTTTCTGATGGAGGCATAGTATTCGATTGTATGTATGTACCACATCTTCTTTATCCATTCATCTGTTGAAGGGCACCTTGACTCTTGCCACAGTTCGACGATTGTGGCCATTGCTGCAATGAACATTGGGGTATATATGGCTCTGCTTTTCCCTATATCTGTATCTTTGGAGTAAATACCCAGGAGTGCAATTGCAGGGTCATAGGGTAGCTCTACTTTTAATTTTTTACGGGATCTCCACACTGTTTTCCAAAGTGGCTGTACCAACTTGCATTCCCACCAACAGTGTAAGAGGGTTCACCTTTCTCCACAGCCTCTCCAACACTTGTTGTTTCCTGACTTGTTAATGTTGGTCATTCTGACTGGTGTAAGGTGGTATCTCAGTGTGATTTTGATTTGAACTTCCCTGGTAGCTAGTGATGTTGAACATTTTTTCATGTGTCTGTTAGCCATTTGTATATCTTTTATGGAGAAGTGCCTCTTCATGTCTCCTGCCCATTTTTTGATGTGTTCATCTTCTTACTGGATGTTGAGTTTGAGGAGTTCTTTATAGAACCAGCTCTTTGTCTGTAGTGTTATTTGCAAATATCCTCTCCCATTCCGTGGGTTGCCTCTTTGTTTTGTTGACTGTTTTCTTTCCTGTGCAGAAGCTTTTTATTTTGATGAAGTCCCAGAAGTTCATTTTTGCTTTTGTCTCCTTTGCCTTGGGAGACATGCCTTGAAAGAAGCTGCTGTGGCCGATGTCAAAGAGGTTACTGCCTATGTTCTCTTCCAGGATTTTGATGGATTCCTGCCTCACGTTGAGGTCTTTCATCAGTTGCGTTCTTATATAGTAACAATGAAAATATAGAAAGGGAAATCAGAGAATCGATTCTGTTTACTATAGCTTCAAAAACCATAGGATACTTAGGAATAAACCTAACCAAAGAAGTTAAGGATCTGTACTCGAGTAACTACAGAACACACATAAAAGAAATTGAAGAAGACACAAAAACATGGAAGAGCATTCCATGCTCATGGATCGGAAGAATAAACATTGCTCTGGGCGGTATAGACATTTTAACAATCTATACTTTCAATGCCATTCCGATCAAAATTCCACCAACATTTTTCAAAGTGCTGGAACAAACAATCCTAAAATTCATATGGAACCAAAAAGACCCCGAATCACTAAGGAATTGTTGAAGAAGAAAAACAAAGCTGGGGGCATCACGTTACCTGAGTTCAAGCTTTATTACAAAGCTGTGATCACCAAGACAGCATGGTACTGGCACAAAAACAGACAAATAGACCAATGGAACAGAGTAGAGAGTCCAGATATGGATCCACAAATCTATGGTCAAATCATCTTCGAGAAAGCAGGAAAAAATATCCAGTGGAAAAAAGACAGTCTCTTCAATAAATGTTGCTGGGAAAATTGGACAGCTATGTATAGAAGAATGAAACTAGACCATTCTCTTACACCACACACAAAGGCAAACTCGAAATGGATGAAAGACCTTATTGAATGAATTTCTAAGCAAAATGTTGAAGGTGTAGCCTGTCCTTTGCTCGTTGCTCAGAGCCAAATGCCAAAAGAGAGCGCTAAATTGGGACTCCTGGGTGGCTCAGTCAGTTGTGCATCTGCCTTCGGCTGGGGTCGTGATTCCGGGGTCCTGGGATCCAGTTCCCCTTTGCCTACTTGCTCCATGGGCAGCCTGCTTCTCCCTCTCCTCCTGTCTGCAGCCCTGCCTACTTGTGCTCTCCTTCTCTCTGACAAATAAGTAAAATCTTAAAATTAAAAAAATAATAATTAAAGAAGGCATTGTTATAGAAAAATCAGAAGTTGAACATTTGTAAAATTCTCAGCCTGTCCATATTGTGAAAAATGAGCGAGCACCTCTGGAGGGAACACCAAGGGAATGGTGTGGGGGGCAGTCATTTGATAGAGATTATGGGCGTTACTCCTGGACAGAATCAGCCCTGTCAGCAGGGAACAGGGAAAGACAGGGAGTTAAGCCAACAGAAGCACTGCCAGTTCAGACTAAAGTGGACAGAAATAGGATGAAACAAAGGAAGACTATCAGATTTCTGGGCGCTACAGGGTGAAACAACAGAGCTCTTGGGCAGTGAACTTGCCTTGCCCTTCAAGAAAAGGGAAGAATCACCTACAAGGTGATTGGGAAATTGCATAGCTGCCCCTGCTTTTGGGCCCAGAGGGTGTAGCTTAGGGAGGTGAGACAGTTCTCTGTTTCCTCCTTAGTCGTAGAAGGCAAGGTCACCTCCTAGGTTTCAGGGGACCTGGTCTGCGGCACGCAGAGCCATCACACTCATGGGCCCTCAGGACAAAGCATCGGACCAGAGTGGATTATTCTTGAGCCTTAAGATCTATTGGACTTTTCTCTGCTAGGTTTCAGACTTGCTTGAGACCTGTGATTTGCTGCTCCTCTGTTGTTTCTCCTGTTTGAAAGGGGAATGTCTGTCCAATGCCTGTCCCACCACTGAATTTCCGAAGCATATAATATGCCCAGTTTCACAAGTTCACAGCTGAAATAGAGGAATTTTGCCTTAAAATAAATCCTTAAGTCACACCTACACTTGATTTACTGAGATTTGGGACTTACTATTGATGTTGGAATGGGTTCAGACTTTGGGAATTGTTCGGGTGGGGGTATGTTTGGTTTGTGAGAAGACGTGGATTTTGGGGGGCTAGAGGGTGGAATGTTAGAAGTTGAAGAGTTTCCCCAACGTTTCATATTTTGAAGTTCCAAACTCCAGGACCTTAGAGTGTGACTATATTTAGAGGTTGGACCTTTATTTTTTTTTAAGATTTTTAAAAAATTAGAGTGAGCACAAGCCATGGGGGGTGGGGGAGGGGCAGGGGGAGAAGCAGACTGTCCACTGAGCAGGGAGCCCGATGCGGGGCTCAGTCGGGATCGTGACCTGAGTCAAAAGCAGATGCTTAACCGACTGAGACCACCTAGGTGCCCCGAGATGGGACTTTTGAGGAGGTTTGATTAAGATAAGGCCACTAATTGGTCCCTAATCCAACCTGAACTAGTGTTCTTATAGAGGGAAATCCAAGCACACGAAGATGCCTGAAGGAACACTTGCACAGAGGAAAGGCTGTGTGTGCACACAAGAGAAGGTAGCCATCTGTGAGCCCAGGACAGAGGTGTCAGGAGAAATCAAACCTGTCGATATCTTGATCTTAGACTTCCAGCCTCCGCACCGGTGAGGAATTAAGTTCTGTTCGTTAAGCCACCGGTCCTTTGTGGTGGCAACCGTGACAAAGTCACAGGCTTGGCAGACTTTTAAGTAGCTCATTCTGAACTGTTCACTTGTTAAAGTCAGCCTGCTCTGTGAGGTTTCCTTCCACACTTATGATGCTTTGCGGTGGTTATCATAAAAGTTAAGCAGCCAAAGGCATTCTGCTTGTCCGGAATCCTGAGACACCATCTGAGTCAGGCCTGTCTTATACTGAATTGCAGTGACCTCCAGCTTTAATTGTATTTATATGTGGTTTTTTTTTTTGTTTGTTTGTTCACATCAAAGATTATTTTTTACTTTCCATAGTTAATAAATATGGCCCATTGAAAAATGAGAGATAACCACTCTTCATATTCCAACTTGGATTTCACTTACATATAACCCCAGTGGGAAGGCTACATTGTAAAGGTAGTATATTTTATTATAATAGATCCTCTTAAGATTGTGAGTAGCTGTTTATACCAGATCTCTCCTTACTTCGCGATTCCATTTTCTCTCTTTTGGCAGCCACTAGGAAGATGAGTACAAGGTCATCCTAAGGTGTTTTGCTTTATTAAGGACTCTGGAGGTTTGTGGGAGGGAAATCTCTAGATAAACAAAGTTGTCTTTTATGTACCGAAACTGAAACAGACCCCCTAGTAATCCTGGATGGGAACATCTTTATGCACGTGAGTGATGTCTTAGCCTGGTGGGTTAGGTGCACTGGGCCTGCATTTCCTTCTGAACACTATTACTCTCTGACCTCCGAGGGAGCGGTGAGCTCAGGAGAGATTTATTATAAGAGTTCAGTGCTGGCTGTCATTTCACCAGACAGCTTCAGGTCACCCTGTGACTTGAGTTCTTGGGGATAGTTTTAGAATTTTTCCTTTCTTCTTTTTAATCAGAATTTTCCTTAACTCTGTTTGGTTGTTTCATTTTCTTCTCGTGCCCTTGCCTATAGCATTCCTTCTTCCTCTTCCTTCTCTGGTCTCTAAAAATTCAGTGCATGCTTACAGAATAGAATTGGCTAGTGTTGTTTGCAAAGTAAGCAAAAATAGGTGCGATTATGGGCCTAATTTAGAGTGCTTGAACTTTGTAGTATTAGCATTCATTTTCAAGAGATGACCAATGCTTTCCATCGGCTTGTTTACACTCAGGTAGTTCGGCTGCAGAAAGTATCTTTATAGCAGGTTTCCTCAAGCAGGGGCCTCTTTCCAAAAGGTTAGCTCTTCTGTCCTTTGTCGTTTTTTGTGCAAGTGAAATGTACATGCTTTGTTTTAGAGAACATATGATCATCTGTTTCCCATCTAGTAACTTTTCAAAACACGCATTAACTGGATTAGGCAGAAATTGACTTTTAATGTGACTGTTCACGTGACAGACCCAAGTCTTTAAACAATAAGTGTGTGTTTGATAAATTAGATTCCACTTGACTTACATCAGAGATGTCATTATTTAAAGGTACCCCAACAGAAGATCATTACATACCACGACATTCAATTTGAACTAGTTTTTTTTTTTTTTTTTTTTACAAACTAGATGTTTTTGATGGCTCATTTTCATGAAGCGAGGAACCCAATTTATCCATGGTAGCGTTAGCAACATACTCAAAAATACACTTGGAGAAGGCAGCACTTTAGACATTGTTTCCTTGTCGGAGGAAATCCACAACTCAAAATAATTCTTTTTGTTTCTTCAGCTTCTAGGAAATGTCTTTAGGGATGGATAAAATGGTGACACAGGTATCCTTTGGTGTCATTTTCTTTTCCTGTCCCCTGCCATATCCCTCCAATATTGAAACTTCTTTTTTTTTTTTTTTTAATTTTCCAGCCAGACCTTTATTTGCCAGAAATGATCAACTATGTATATGACCATCAGTTTTTGGAGGGATACTTCTTAATTAGATCCCTTCTGCCTTGTGGGTTGTTTTGTTTTATTTTACTCGTTTCCTTCTCTTCTAAGAAAACTAATGCACCCTTCAACTTGGGTGGACGGCATCGCAGGAAGCATGTATTTGATAAAGAGTGATGAACTCGTCTCAAATATTTCAGTAGCTAATTTACTCTGTTTTCTGTTGCTTCCTGAATACTGCACTTTTCTCTTTTGCTTTGTTTCCTGGAGTCCCAGCGTCAGTCTGCCTTTCTTGTCATTATTTCCTTAAGCAAAGAATGAGCTTCAAGTTTTGGTCAAATGCAGCTGCTAGCTTGGCTATTCCTCACCTTTCAGAGCTTACAGAGTTGTCTTATCTTTCATCTGTTTTCTTTTTAACTATGACATGATGTGAGTCAGAAGAAATAACTTTTGTCACCGGGATATGCTGCTTCATCGGTGTGCAAAAAAAGAGAAAGGTGACTACTAACATTTTCATCCTCAACCAGGGAAATGCTAGAGGTAGCCATCCGTGGGTAAGGATTTGGGGTCCCAGAAGGTGTCACATGTGTTATGACCCTGAACATTTCCTCTGACCTGTACTTTAATTTTACTAACAATTAAGATTTGCTTCGGTGAAGCCTGTGACAAAAAACCAGTTTGCTTTGTAGTTAAGCATCTGTTCCTAGTCTTGAGAACAGGCAGCATGTTATCCCTCTTGCTGAGAGGGAGTATCAGGGTTATGTGTTCTGAAATGTGTCACAGAGGGTCTGGAAGCCAAGTACTTTAAAATTCCATTGGGTTTCCTTATGTTATTGGTCCAATGTTTATAATTACTAAATTTGCTTTTCCAGTTGGTACATAATTTAAAGTTTGCTTTAGGTTGTTTGAGTCACAGAATTTTTTTTTAAAAAAAGTGAACCATCAAAAAAAAAAAATTCCATGGGCACCTGGGTGGCTCAGTGGGTTAAAGCCTCTGCCTTCGACTCAGGTCATGGTCTCAGGGTCCTGGGATCGAGACCCACATAGGGCTCTCTGCTCAGCAGGGAGCCTGCTTCCTCAGCGCTCTCTGCCTGCCTCTCTGCCTACTTGTGATCTCTCTCTCTGTCCAATAAATAAATAAAATCTTTAAGGAAAAAAAAAAAATTCCAGACCCTCAAGTGGGATTAAACCAGAAATGGTTGTTGGTGTCATAAATATGAAAGAAAGAGTATTTGAAATTGTTTTGAATTAAAGAGAATATTGAAATTTTCTGTACTAAGTTTGGTTTATAGCATGCTTTATAATGGGTTTTAGTGGATACTTTATTTTCTTTCTTTAATTGAAAAATTGTCCACCATATTTCTGTGAGGAGACCTTGAGATTTTCTAGGTTTTAATAGAATACATCAGGGAGAAAGTTACTGAAATTAATATGTGTTTTTTTTTCTCTTATGCAAAGAATACATTTCTGAAAATATTTTTAAATGCAATTTTCATAACTTTGTTTTCAGATAACTAACTTTCGAGTACATGGAGATAGGATTTAAGCCACCTTTTACTAGTGGTTGGATCCCTATGATAAAATGGTTTCCAACTGATGAGTCAGATTTCAAATTGATCTTTCTCATCTTCCCATCCTGCTCATCTGCCCCAAATGTTTACAGTTTCCTTTTAATTGGCTCTCCCTCTCCTGTAGTCTATGCACATATACAGACTATCTTCTCTGTGATATTACTGGTATTTAGTGTTGTAAACTGCATAACTTAGTTTTTAACTTGCATTAATGAAGTCTGATTCAATCTTTGCCATCTCTGCAGAATAGTTCCTAGGAGTGTAGTACAAAATGTTTCTAAAGGAAACGAAATAATGAAACCATGTATTAAACACTATTTTGCATTATAATGTGCTTTTTTGGACATCTTCAGATTATTTACCCTAATGACAGAATATAACATCTTTTCTATCCAGAACCTTTATTTATGCTACAATATTTTTGTTACTCTTTAAAAAAAAAATCCCATGAGAAAGCCAAGTATTATTACATTCATTTTACGGATAGAAAATCTATAATCTCTAGAAGGAATGGATTTCCTAAGAATTACAGATAGATGGTGACCATGATGTAAAGCAGTACTCGCCATTCACTGTTTGCTATTCAGACCATTTGTACACATTGGCAGATTTCTAATTTTCTGTGTGTGCCTTGCATAAGTTGAGTCAAATGCTTGGAATATTTATTCAGATGCAACTGTCCAGAATAATTCTGACAGATTAAGATTTTTGTCCACATCCAGAACATCATAAATTTTCAATGATCATTTCTGTGATTTTAGTTCACAATATAAAAATATATAAAATTATTATATAATCAAAATTATATAAAAATTATATCTTGTTTCATAATTTTTAAAGATCTCTTTTTTAAGATTTTATTTGAGAGATTTACTTATTTATCTATATGTGCATGAAGTGGAGGGGAGGGGCAGAGGGAGCGGGAGAAGCAGACTCCCCACTGAGCAGGGAGCCCAATGTGGGGACTCCATCCCAGGAGCCTGGGATCATGACTTTAGCTGAAGCCAGACGCTTCACTGACTGAGCCACTCAGGTGCCCCAAGATTTATCTTGGGTTTATTTATTTTTCTTTGGAATAATCTCTACATTCAATGTGGGGCTTGAATTCACAACCCCGAGATCAAGAAGGCAGATGCTTAACCTGGCTGAGCCAGCCAGGTGCCCTAATTCTGTTTTATAAAAAAGCACTTTCCTTTTCCTTTTTTTTTTTTTTTTTTTTTTTTA
>PITA01031163.1:0-15626 GCA_004023965.1 Spilogale gracilis
CTCCAGGCCCAGGACCTGCTCTCTACGGGCCCCTCCAGGCCCAGGACCTGCTGTCTACGGGCCCCTCCAGGCCCACGACCTGCTCTCTACGGGCCCCTCCAGGCCCAGGACCTGCTGTCTACGGGCCCCTCCAGGCCCGGGACCTGCTGTCTACGGGCCCCTCCAGGCCCAGGACCTGCTCTCTACGGGCCCCTCCAGGCCCACGACCTGCTGTCTACGGGCCACTCCAGGCCCGGGACCTGCTCTCTACGGGCCACTCCAGGCCCACGACCTGCTGTCTACGGGCCCCTCCAGGCCCACGACCTGCTGTCTACGGGCCCCTCCAGGCCCACGACCTGCTGTCTACGGCCCCCTTTGCTGGTCCCCCATGTTGAAAGTGCTTTTCCTGAGTACTGCATTTTTCTGAGTCCTGGCTTACACTCTTACCTGATGAAGCATAGCCCATGGCTGCACAGGGGAGGTTTTTGTTGGCTTTGGGCTTTTACTTTTGTTTTGGGTTTTTTGTTTTGTTTTGTTTTTTGTTTTTTTACAGATTGCATTTATGATTTCTCAAGGAGAGGTCACGGGCAGAGTGAGGCAGAGGGAGAAACAAGCCCCCCACTGAGCAAGAAGCCCGATGCAGGGCTCAACCCCAAACCCTGGACCCTGACCTGAGTGGAAGGCAGACCCTGACCCGACGGAGCCATGCAGGCGCCCCTCCCATCACCCCTGATAGAAAGTTTGGTGTAAGATTCCAGGATGGAAATAGCCTTCCCTCAGGATATTGAAGGCATCGGTCTTCAACATGAGTTAGGGTAATGTCAGGCCCGAAGTGTATAAAGACCCCAGCGCCCCCGAAGTGTAAGCCCAGCCCTGTTCCCGCGCGTGCATGCCCACTGTGGCCCCTGCTCCGTCGGCTGTGTGACCACCTCGGTCCGGCCACGGAGGGGCTTGCTTGTCAGTGATCATTCATTTCTCCTAGAATAGCCTTCTTACTGCATGCAGGCAGCATCTCCTTTTGTTTGTCCAAGGTTCTTACTTAGAGTTTACTTGATGTTTTCCTCTGACCCTTTCAACACCTCTGTCTCTTCAAGGGCCCCGTTTGGTCTCTTTATTTCTCATTTTCGCGTGGAAACATCACTGCAGTACCTGGAAGACAGAGCACTGGGAACTGACTGGGGGCTCTGCACGCTCTGATCAGTCCAGGGGTGTGGACTCCCACGTCTGGACATGTGGTCTTTGGGGCAGTCTGGTCTCCACGGAAATCCGCCTGCCGTAGCTGTGACGTCCCAGGCCCAGAGCCGAGAGGACCCCAGCCGCCCCCCGCAGCTGCACCTGCTGGGCCCTCGGTCAGAGTGTCCCGAGGCGCAGACGACGGCAGGTGTCCCTGCCTCTTACAAAGACTCGACAAGGCCCCTCCTCTCAGCCTCCCCAGGCACTCGTGGCACCTCTCCGTGCTGAGCGCCCAGCGGCCCTCGCTCTGCCCCCACCTTGGCTACTCCAGCCCCGTCTTCCTCGGCACACCTTCCCCCGAGATGGGGCCTGTGTTGGTGCTTGCGCCCACGCCGGTCTGTACAGTGACGGTTATCGAACGGCAGTGTCTCAGTGTCCTCACTCTTTCTACATTTATCGACTGCAAGCAACAGCTCCGTTTCCTCTGGGTTTGCGTGTGTAATAAACCAGAGGGAGTGGCCAGGAAAACAGGGTATTCCAAGGGCCTGGGGCAAAAGTAAGTGCTACAATGAGGCAAATCAGTGTTGCATTTTTAATAACCATAATCAGCCTCGAATTTTCACCTGCAGCCCAGACTACTGGATTCTAGATAGTTCCACACGGTCACCCACCACAGGACTTACTGGCTGCCCTCCAAGCTGCTCACCTCCTCTCTTCCTGTCCTGCTGTCACCAGGCATCCAAACCACAAGCCTCGAGCCTCGGACCACTCTCCCCCTTTCTCCCCCTGCCCCGCAGGCACGTGCCCCCCGGGTGCCCGACTCCTGCTGACCCCATTCCTATCATCCCCGGCATTCCTCTGCTCATCACCCACAGCCTGACCAGCCCCCCTCTGGCCCTGGCCTCGTCCACACTCCAGGTCACGTCCGGAGTAGTGTTACTTCCTTGTGTCTGTTTCTTACTCTTCCCTTCCCCATCTAGCCCCCTGCATGCCCTGGCTCCCTGCTCCCTGGCCGTGCCGCGCCGGGAGCGAGTGATACGTTATTATTCCAGACACACTCAGCAGTGGGCCCTTCCCAGTACAATTGCTTGCAGATCAATAGCTAATAGGTCGCAGTAGCTAGTGGTCTACAGGCAGGGGTCTAGAATATGGGGGGGCCTTTATGTGGATGGTAATACATGTGCCCCTCAGGCATTTACTCGTTGTAATTTAAAATCTACATTTTCTTCCCCTGTTTGTGGGTTTTCTGATGGGAAAGCGCAGGGATCACTTGGTGGTTCTTCATCACTCCAGGAGCTCATCCTGAACATGTTGCTCGAGGCCCTGAAATTAGAGTGAGGTAGAGAGGCCCACGATCACTGTCCTAACGGCTTCTGTAGCGTGATGGAAATGTCACCTGGCACTCCCTCGGCACCCACTTAATTCTCTACTTGAAAACGACAACGGAGGCTCATTTCCGGGGCTGCCTGTTTCCCTCCAGGGGATGCTTGGATTATGACTCAAGTCCTGAGCCTGCTTCAGGACTGTCGTCCCGGGCTGACCTGGAATCTTCGGTGCCACCGTCACTGCTGCCCAGCCTGGGGTCAGGGTAATCACCGTGAAAGGGTGCCCAGCCCACCCGGCCTCTCTGCCCTGCAGGTCCAGGACGCCCAGCCCCTCGTGGATGCCCGCGCCCCCCAGAGCCTCGGCCACCTCCGCCTGAAACTCAAGAAGTTGGAGGTAATTTCTCTTCTACGCCCCAGGTCCCGGTGCAGCTAAGGAGGGAACGCCCGCTCAGAAACTAGGGAAGCGGTGAACGCAGTGTCGGGGGCCACTGAAGCCCGGCTCGCGGCCCGGAGCTGGGGGGTGGCAGGCGCCCGGGGTCTTCTCCAGCCCCGCCACAGAGCCGGGGTCCCCAGGGGTGCGGGCGGCCAGGCCCCCGCAGGCACAGCAGCCAGCTGCTCGCCGCAGCTTTGAGGAAATCACTCAGCACCCTTCCTTTCAACAGGGCCATTTCTTAAGAAAATAATAAGAAATTAAAAAAGAATAATAAACCAGACCATTTCTTGACCACCACAGAATATTCATTTCTGGAAGTGTGAACCATCGAGCGGGAGTGAGACTCCCGCAGCTGGGCCCACGGTCGCCGCTCCGAGCGCTGTGTGTGTGGCCGCCAGCGAGGGCTCCGGGCGAGCGGCGGCTGGCTGGGCTGTGTCCCGCGGGCCGCCACCTCAATCCGTGGGAACAGCGAGAACAAGAGGGTGTTCGTTTCCTCTGGGCTCCAATCTTTTCTTCTTCTCAACGGTATAAAACACCTCTCTGGAAACGTGAAGTGTTTCCTCATTAGCATCCCCCCACAGAGTTTTGGGGTGACCTACTTTCACAAAGACCCCAGCACCCTTGCTCTCACTTGCACTCTGACCATAGGAAATTGGACCCCACCCTAATGGATCGCAGTTCAGAGACAAAGGGGCCGCGGGAGTCACACGGGTCGCTGAAGCTTGCGAAGAATTTAAAAGCTGCAACGTGCACGGGTTAAGCTAGTGTGGGGCTGAAGGGATCGGCTAGATAAGCCCGTGCAGGAACGCCGGCCCTAGCTGGTGCTCCCAGAGGCCCCCTGTGTGCCTGTCCCCAGCTGGAGCAGGAGCGGCTGGCCGTCATCGACAGGGACAACCGCCTGCTGCTGGAGAAGTTGTCGCGAACCCTGAGGGCTCGGGGACACACCGAGGGCAGGAACCGCACACAGAAGAGGTACCGGGCCCCTGCCCCCCAGTCTGCAGCAAACCGGGCCGGGCCCAGAGTGCTCCGCTCAGGGGCCCGCAGGGAGGAGCCGCCCAGAGCCCGAGCACGGTGTCCCCCTCCCTGCAGGAAGCCCTGCGCCCCTCCCTCTGTGTTGCCTGAGTCAGAGTCTGCCGGGGCTCAGGCTAATCCCGTGCCCCCAACAGGACAAGGGCCCCAAGAGCAGCTCTCCCTGTCCCTCTGTGCTGTCCCAAACCGCCGTCTTCCGCTTAACCCTCATACTCATCCCAGGAGGGAGGGCCCGGGAGGAAGCCGAGGCAGCGGTGGAGCGGGGCCAAGATGACAGCCTGTCGGAAGCAGGTTCCTGCCCCAGGCCCCGTGCTCAGGCCGGGCTCCTGCATTTCCATGTGCAAAAGCGGCCCCATGTCTGTCTGGAAAATGCACTGAAGGGCACGTAACTGCCCGGTGCGGGACCGGGGGAAGCCCCGGGGCTGGGACGCGGTCTTCCCCAAGGCGGGGCTCTCTGCGCAGGGCCCGGACTGCAGGCCTGCGGGGACAGCCTTTAAAATCTGCATACAAATATTTAGAGACACTTAGGAACCCAAGAGCCCCTCTTCTCTAAGGCCAACAGCCTCCAAATCCCCAGAATTGGCTCCCTGGTTACATCACTGTCCTTTCCTTTTAAACGCAGACGCTCAGCAGTGCCTGGGATGGACGGCTTCCCTTGGCAGGGCTTCAGAATTGCGTACTTCTACAGCCCTTAGCCTGTGCCTGTCTCCAAGACGCTCAGAGTGCTTTCCAGATTTCGCAATCAATTAAAATTTAGTTGACCCTCAAGCACCGGGAAGTGTGTCAGAGAGGCGGGCTCCATGGGAGGGGCGGACCCTGGATTCCTGCTGGCTGGCTTTGTGGACGGCCTCTGTTTCTGGGTTTTCCAGCTTCACTCTGGGGGACCTGGGGGGCCCGGGAGGGGGTCTGGCGTCACAAATGCCATGTCCAGCCCCTGCCATTAAAAACCCAGAGGTCTGGGTCAACCTCGGTTTTCCTGGGAAGGTCTGCTTTAGATCTGGAATCATTTTCTGCTTTAAAGACAGAATTAACTTGAGTATAAAAATCACTGTGGAGTGCTACTTACCGTAAAGCGGTGATGGAGAAGGCTGAGCTACCAGTTACTTTCCCGCAACGCAGTCCAGGGCAGGGTCCTACGGGGAGAGGGCGGGGAGAGGGCCCCACCTGCTGCCCCCAGTCCCACCTGGCCTGGAGGTCAACCCACCGAACCTGCCTGACATGTCACACGCGGGGAATGGGGGAAGGAGGAGGGAAAGAGGGGGCAGAAGTGATCCCGGGAGGGCACGGGAAGTGGCTGAGCTTAAACAAGGGACCAGACAGAGCCAGACTTCTGGAAACACGAGAGGGATGTGAGGGGCCGATGGGGGCTTGTGAGGCCACCCAGCTCCTCCCACACCAGGAAACTACCTCCCCAGGCTCTGCAGGTCACACATCACCTCCTTCTCCTGCCCAAGACCCCCTTGTGCCTTTCCTACACACTTCTCTTTGTTCAGCGCTGGGCAAACGCTGAGCACAGAGTGTGGTCGCTTTGCATGTTCCACGTCGAGATGAATTCAGCATCACTCCTGTGTTGAAGTAGAGGGCACCAACTCATTCACAAGGGAATGGTAAAATGGTGTGTTGCCTCATGATTAGTTAGATGGAGGCCCAGCAAGAATGAAAGCCAATGATTTTTGTCAAGAGTGCATCAGTCTGGGGCGCCTGCGTGGCTCAGTCCTTAAGCGTCTGCCTTCAGCTCAGATCATGATCCCAGTGTCCCGGGATCGAGTCCTGCTTCGGGCTTCCTGCTTGGCCAGGAGAGTGCTTCTTGTCCCTCTCCCTCTATCTGTTACTCCCCCTGCTTGTGCTTTCTCTGTCTCTGTCTGTCTCTGTCTCTGTCTCTGTCCCTGTCTCTCTCTCTCTCTCTCTCTCTCTGTGTCAAATAAATAAATAAAATCTTAAAAAAAAAAAAAAGAATGCATCAATTTGAGCCTGATAACTGGCCATTTCATTTCTCTGCCTTTTATTTAATAAAAGACACTTGTCACATTAACACATGGTGTTAATTAGTCGGTTCAATTAGTATAGAATTACCTAGCTACCTAACTACTCAATAGCAAAAGTCAACACGATGAAAGAAAATATATGATCAACAATTGGGGTTTCACTGTTCATTTTGTCTTTAATGGCTTTATTGAAATTATAATTGGCATATGGTAAACTATTCACAGTGTTCCGTTGGATAAGTTTGACTTGCTTTATGCCTGGGAGAATATCAGCACAATCCGGATAATACCTCCATCCATCCCTCCCCAAGGCCTCCTGTTCACAGGAGTAGTTACCCCACCCCGCCTCTTTCCCGTCCCTGTGCATCCACACTCTGCTCTCTGTCCCGTGGACAAGCTTGCATTGTCGGAGTTTTGTGTGAGTGGATCCGTGTAGTGTCTGCCTCTTCCTGCCTTTCGCCCCGCGTGACGTCGCGGCTGCGGGAGTCGACAGAGCCCCCTCTCTGTGGCGGAGCTGTCCTCACCGTGCAGAGCCCCCGCGGTGGGTTTTTCCTCCCACCTCCTGGTGAGCATGTGGGTTGTTTCTAGGCTTTGGCTGCTACAAATAAGGCTGCTGTAAGTATTCACGTCCTAAAAAATAAAAAATCAATCTCTCTGCCCAAAACTGAAAACCCAATGATAAATGAAGACTCTCAGATACGTGTCACACAGAGGTCGTCTTCCAAGTGTGACAGCATAACGAGCCTCCTGGGCCCCCTCCTCAGCAAAACTGATAAAAATTATCTTTAAACAATTAATTAAAATTTATGGAAATGGCCCTAAGGGAATATACCATATAAAGAGACGTTTACCCAAGAAAAGCTGCTGAAATGTGGCCAGAACAGATAGGTCTCATAGCACTTGAGGTGGGACTCAGTGCTCCCCCCTCCCAGCTCGGCAAAGCGGAGAAGTTCCAGGCGGACACGGCCAGGAGCGCAGGGCTCCTTCTTTCTCTTACTCCCAGCTGGAGAGCTTTCCTCCTGGAAAAGGCAGGACTTGGGCATTGGCCATCCTGTCCCCAGCTGCCTATCACTGAGACCGAGTCCCAGGTGAGCATGGCCTAGAGGTGGGGGCTCCTTTCTGCCCAGCTCCCACTCGAGAACGGAGGCTCGATCTCAAGTGCGGTGTCGCTGAGAATATTGGGGCCTCACCCCCTCGGCCTCGTTCGATTCTTACAGTGATTTGAAGTCATGAAGGTCTATGCGTCTCCCTACTACCATGGAATAGCATGGGGTGTCACACAGAAGGGAGCTTGGCATTGTCCCCACTCTGAGCTCCAGAGCGCTGAGGTGTTGCCCAGGGGATAAGCAAGCCATAAGACAGACGGTCCCGTTGTCCCCTCAAAGGAACTGCCTTCCCTTGCAGCAGAGTGGGGGCCAGTTCCAAACTTCATTGGGCAGAAAATAAAAGACACCCACATTGGGGAGGAAAGCATAAGGCTGTCTCTCTTCACAGATGATATGATCTTGCATACAGAAAATTCTAAGGAAACCACTTAAAAAGTATTAGAGGGGCGCCTGGGTGGCTCAATTGGTTAAGCGTCTGCCCCTTCGGCTCAGGTCACAAGTCCCACATCTGGCTCCCTGCTCGGCAGGAAGCCTGCTTCTCCCTCTCTCCCTCTCTTCTCCCTCTTCTCCTTCTCTCCCCACCTGCTTGTGTTCCCTCTCTAGCTGTGTCTCTTTCTGTCAAGTAAATAAATAAAACCTTTAAAATAAATACATAAAAATAAAAAAGTATTAGAACTAACAGACAAGTTCAGCAAGGTAGCAAGATATAAGATTAACATATAAAAGTCCATTATATTTTTATATACCTGCAATTAACAATCTGAAAATGAAATTAAGAAAATAATTCCATTCACAAAAGCATCAAAAAGAACCAAACACTTGGGAATAAAGTTAATAAAAGAAGTACAAGGGGCGCCTGGGTGGCTCAGTTGGTTAAGCGACTGCCTTCGGCTCAGGTCATGATCCTGGAGACCCGGGATCGAGTCCCGCATCGGGCTCCCTGCTCGGTGGGAAGCCTGCTTCTCCCTCTCTCACTCCCCCTGCTTCTGTTCCCTCTCTCGCTGTGTTTCTGTGTTTCTCTCTGTCAAATAAATAAACAGAGTCTTTAAAAAAAAAGAAGTACAAAACTTATATTTTGAAAACTACAAAACATTGTTGAAAGAAATTAAAGAATATCTAAGTAAGTGCAAAAAAATCCCATGTTCGTAAGTCAGACTTCATGTTGTTAAGATGGCTGCACCCCGACCAGTCTCAGATCCAGTGTGGCCCCAGCGCCCCGGCCGACTTCCTTGTAGAAATTGACGAGCACAGATGAAAAGTCTTTGGGATTCCAAGGGGCATCAAATTATCAAAACAACCCTAAGAGGAAGAACGAAGTAGGAAACGTGTCCTGATTCCGAAACTTCCAGCAAAGCAGTGGTGGTCAGGACAATGAGGTCCGGCATAAAGGCAGTAAGGGGCAGCAGGATAGACTTGGCCGTCCAGAAATAAACCCATGTGTCCACACCCACTGATTCCAGTGAGGGTGCCAGGGCCATCCAATAGGGACAGAATAGACTTTCCAACAAGGTGCTCGAACGACTCTGTACGCACACGAAGAATCAATGCAGACTCTTACACCATATACACGGATTAACTCAGAATGGGCCAGACCAGAATATAAAAGAGGAGGCTATCAAGATTCACAAAAGAAAACATAGAGGGGAATCTTCCTCACCTCATACTTGGCAATGATGGTAGATATGACACCAAAAACATGAACAGAAAAAGAGAAAATAGTAACTTGGAGAAGTTAGGTCTAGTCAAAATCAGGAACTTTTTTTATTAAGAGCTTTTGGGCTTCAAAGGACAATATCAAGAAGGTGAAAATACAGCGCCCAGAGTGGGAGAAACTATTTGCAAGTCATATATCTGATAAGTTATACTGGTATTCTTGCATCAAGAATATGTGAAAAACTCTTTTCTTTAAAAGATTTTATTTATTTATTTCTCTGACAGAGAGACCACAAGTAGGCAGAGAGGCAGGCAGAGAGAGAGGAGGAAGCAGGCTCCCTGCTGAGCAGAGAGCCCCATGGGGGCCTCGATCCCAGGACCCTGAGATCATGACCTGAGCCGAAGGCAGAGGCTTTAACCCACTCAGCCACCCAGGCGCCCAGAATATATGAAAAACTTTTACAGTCAATGATAAAAAGAAAAATGGCCCAATTAAAAGATAGGCAAAGGATCTGAGTAAATATTTCTCTAAGGAAGATCTATAAAAAGCCAATAAGCACATGGAAAAAACATGCTCAACATCATTAGTCATCATGAAATGCCAAGTCATAACCACAGTGTGATACAACTTTATTCCCACAAGAATAAAAGGCAGATAGTAACAGATGTTGGTGAGGATACGGAAAACTTGGAACCCTCATCCTCTGTTGGTGGGAACGTAAAATGGTGCAGTCACTGTGGAAAACAGTTTGACAGGTGCTGAAATGTTTGAACATAGAGTTACCATATGATTCAGCGATTCCACTCCTAGATACACATACAAGAGAAATGAAAACATGTCCACAAGTAAAACGTGCACATGAATATTCACAGCAGTATTATTCATCACAGCTACAACGTAGAAACAGTCCAAATGTTCACCAACTGAAAAACGAATGAACGCAATGTGGTATACACATAACGCGGAGAATTAGTCAGCCGTCCAAGCGGATTAAGCACTGGGGCAGCTGGGCTGCTCAGCCGGTCGGGTGTCTGCCCTCAGCTCCCTGCTCCGCTGGGGCACCGCTGCTCCCTCTCCTCGGCCCCTCCCCTCCACCTGTGCTCTCTCTCTCAGATAAAATAATAAAATATTTTTAAAAATGAGTAATAAAATAAGAGGCGTGAAGTACTGGAAATACTACAAAATGGAATGAGCCTTGGAAACAGTACGCTAAGAGAAAGAAGCCAGTCTCGAAGGACCGTATGTTGTGTGGGTCCACTTATAGGAAATGTCCAGGAAAGGTGATTCCACAGAAATAGAAAGTAGACTAGTGATTGCTTGGGGTTGGGGGCATGGAGGGGTAGTGATTTGATAGTTAAAGGGAACACGGTTTCTGAGGTTCCGGATCAGCCACGTGTCAGGCTCGGTGCTCAGCGGGGAGTCTGCTTGAGATTCTCTCTCTCCCTCGCCCTCTACGCCTACCCCCCTGCCTTCTCTGTCTCTCTGAAGATAGATAAATAAATCTTGTTTTTTAAAAAGGGCACAAAGTTTCTTTTTGAGGGCGATGAAAATGTTCTATGCTGGTGGTCACACGTATCCAAGATATTTACATGAGATCAAGAAGGAGTTTTTCATCTTCAAAGAATAGGCCTTACGATGCTAAACACAGGTCACTGCGGGAAGATGGCAGAGTAGGAAGAGCCAGGGCTCTATCTCCCCACCTAGACAATTTCCCGAGCAAACTCTGGGTGAAGTAACTACTCTGGAACCCTAGAGTCCACTGAAAGCTGTAACACCCGGGGGAAGTCTTGGATGTACGATTGTGGTTAATTTCAGTCACTATTAGCTCTTAGCAAAGTAGCCTGTGAGAGCCAAAGTCGGCGACAAAGGGTCCTCGCCTCCGAAGAGCAGGCCTGTTCTGCGAGCGCTGACCGCGGCTCCTGGTCACGAATGTGCAGGTGAAGAGATGTGGCACCTCCCTCCTGTCGCAAGACCAGCCTCCTCCTGCTGAAGGGACTTCCTGGGTTTTAAAGAACCAGTTGTCTTTTCTCCATCCACCCCTCCTCATTTCCACCCCCTCTTTTTTTCCTTTTGGGAGTCAGGCATTAAAGAATGTTCAAAAAAAGGCTCAGAAAAGAAATAAGAAGACATTACGTTTACACCTCAGGTTGATTCTCAGCACAGAGACAGTCTATGATAATAAACAAACAAAAATAAATTAATTAACTATAATCTTATTTTATTTTTTATTTTTATTTTTTTAAATTTGACAGAGAGAAACACAGCGAGAGAGGAAACACAAGCAGGGGGAGTGAGAGAAGGAGAAGCAGACTTCCCGCCAAGCAGGGAGCCTGATACAGGGCTCGATCCCGGGTCTCCGGGATCATGACCTGAGCCGAAGGCAGTCGCTTAACCAACTAAGCCACCCAGGCGCCCCATTTACCTATAATTTTAAGTATCAGCTAGCCCTGAGGAAGGGGGAGAACCTTATCTCCAGAGCTGCCACATTACTGATTCAAATGTCCAGTTTTCAACCAAGGCATGCAAAAAACAGGAAAGTGATACCCAGAGAGAGGAAAGAAGTGCATCAACAGAAATTGTCCCTGAAAAATGACCTGATGTCAGATATACAAGACAAGACTTTAAAACAGTGGTTGTAGATACTGAAAGAACTGAAGGAAGCTGTAGAGAAACACACACACAAATATATAAGCAACAAGAAGGATATTATATGTTAAAAACTTTTATTAATACATCAGGAATATAAAAAATTATAAACATTTATCCACCTAAGGACAGACCACTAAAATAGATGAAGCAAACGCTGACCAAAGTGATGGGAGAAACAGACAGCTCTACAGTAATAATTGAAGACTTCAATATTTACTTACAACTATGGACAGAACAAACAGACAGAAGATAAATAAGGGAACAGAGGACTTTACACAAGCCAACGAGATCTTACAGACATGGACAGAGCACTCTACCCAACAACAACAGTAGACACATGCTTCTCAAGTGTACGCATGGCATTTTCCAGAATAGATCATATTTTAGGCCACAAAGTAAGTATCAATAGATTTAAAGAGATAGATATCATACAAAGTATCTTCTCTGACCACAACAGGATGAAATTAGAAATCAACAACAGAGTGAGAAACTAGAAAATTCACAAAATTCTGGAAATTAAACAGCACAACCTTTAAAAATTTTTTTTACTTTTTAAATTTTTTTCAGTGTTCCAAGATTCATTGTTTATGCCCCAACCCAGTGCTCCATGCAATTCGTGCCCTCAGTACCCACCACCAGGCTCTCCCATCCCCCCACCTCCTCCCCTCCAAGACCCTGTTTGTTTCTGAGTCCAAAGTCTCTCATGTTTCATCTCCCTCCCTGAATTACCCTACTTCCCATTTCCTTTCCTTCTCCTACTATCTTCCATATCATCCCTTATGCACCACAAGTAAGTGAAACCATGTGATACTTGACTTTCTCTACTTGGTTTATTTCACTCAACATAATCTCTTCCATCCGGTCCATGTTGCTACAAAAGTTGGGTATTCATCCTTTCTGATGGCGGCATAGTATTCCGTTGTATATATGGACCACATCTTCTTTATCCATTCATCTGTTGAAGGGCACCTTGGCTCTTTCCACAGTTTGGCGATTGTGGCCATTGCTGCGATGAACATTGGGGTGCATATGGCCCTTCTTTTCCCTACATCTGTATCTTTGGGGTAAATGCCCAGTAGGGCAATTGCAGGGTCATAGGGTAGCTCTATCTTTAATTTTTTAAGGAATCTCCACACTGTTTTCCAAAGCGGCTGCACCAGCTTGCATTCCCACCAACAGTGTAAGAGGGTTCCCCTTTCTCCGCAGCCTCTCCAACACTTGTTGTTTTCTGTCTTGTTAATTTTGGCCATTCTGACTGGTGTAAGGTGGTATCTCAGTGTGGTTTTGATTTGAATTTCCCTGATAGCTAGTGACGATGAACATTTTTTCATGTGTCTGTTGGCCGTTTGTATGTCTTCTGTGGAGAAGTGCCTCTTCATGTCTCCTGCCCATTTTTTGACGTGATGATCTTTATTTTGGCTGTAAACAACACACTCTTAAGCAACTGATAGTTAAAAGAAGAAAACATAAGGAATTTTAGAACATACTTAGAGACAAATGAAAATGAATGCACAGCAACCAAAACTTACGGGCTATGCAGGAAATTGGTGTTGAGCCGGGCACTAGTAGCTATAAACACACTTTAAAACAAAGAAAGGTCTCAAATCAACAACTTAATTTTACGACCTGAGGAGCCAGGAAAAGGACAAACGGGATTCAACGCCAGCAGAAGGAAGGAAATGATCAAGCATAGAGCAGAGACAAATGAATAAAGAGTAGAAAAAAAATAGAGAAAATCAATGAGACTAAAAGTAGTTGGTTCTTCAGAAGGATTAAAAATATTAATAAACCTTGAGGTAGATAAAATAAGGAAAAAAGAGAAAAGACTCAAATTAGTAAAATAAGAAATGAGGGCACCTGGGTAGTTCACTAGGTTAAGTATCTGACTTCAGCTCAGGTCATGATCTCAGGGTCCCAGGATTGAGCCCATGTTGGGACTCTGCACTCAGTTTGGAGTCTGCTTGTCCTGCTGCCCCTCCCCCGCTTGTGTGTGTGCATGCACACGCGTGTGTTCTCTCTCTCTGTCTTTCAAGTAAATAAATAAAATCTTGGGAAAAAAGGATTTGAGGAGAATATTGTGAAAATCAAATGTCAACAAATCAGGTGCATAGATGAAATGGGCAAATTTAAGAGCCATAAAACCTACCAGCACTAACTCATGAAAACAGAAAGTCTGAATAGACTTATACTTAGTAAGGAGATTGAATCAGTAATCAAAAATCCCCCAACAAAAAAACCCTGGACGCAGTGGCTTCATGGGTGAATTCTGCCAATAATTTAAAGAAAAACTAATACTAATGCTAGTCAAAGTTTTCCAAAAAATTGAAGAACAGAAAACACTTCCTAACTCATTCCGAGGGCAGCGTTCCTAATACCTAAGACAGACGCAGACCCTACAAGAAAACACTGCACACCAATATGCCTTATGGACATCGATGCAAAAATCCTCAACAAAATGCCAGTAAACCCATTAGCAGTGTATTAATAGGATTTTACACCATGAACAAGTGATATTTATTCCTAGAATACAAGGATGGTTCAACATATGAAAATCAATTGATATAACACACCACATTAACAGAATGAAGGGGAAAAAGACATGATTATCTCAATTGATGCAGAAAGAGCACTTGACATAATTCAACATCTTTTCATGATAAAAATATTCAACAAAGAAGGACTAGAAGGAAACATACCTCCACATAATAAAAGCAACGTATGAAAACCTGCCGAGGGTGAAAGACGGAGGGCTTTTCCCGCAGGATCAGGACAGTCTTGGCTCAACACTTCTGTTCAACACAGTGGTGGGAGTTCTCGCCAGAGCAATTAGTCAAAGGAAATAAGAGGAAGGAAGAAGTAAAATGATCTTGGTCACAGATGATATGATCTTACATGTAGAAAATCTTAATGATCACACAAACACACACAGTTGGAGCTGATCAATGAATTCAGCAAAGTAGCAGGACACAAAGTCAATACAAAGTCGACTGCACCTCTATACCTGGACACTGAGCACTCCGAAAGGGGAGATCACACTCGCAATAGCCCCAAAGGGACGCGACGCTCAGAGATTGACTTAACCAAGAAGGCAAGAGACTGCATGATAAGAACTATAAAACGTTGCTGAAAGAGAGTGAAGAGGCATAAATAAGTG
This sequence comes from Spilogale gracilis, assembly GCA_004023965.1. Classification (NCBI taxonomy): domain Eukaryota; kingdom Metazoa; phylum Chordata; class Mammalia; order Carnivora; family Mephitidae; genus Spilogale; species Spilogale gracilis. The sequence goes on from PITA01031163.1 coordinate 14,488, forward strand.
GAAACACTCACTATGTTCACAGATTAGAAAACTTAGTATTGTTAAAATGTCAATACTACTCGAAGCAATCTTCAGATTCACTATATGACTATCAAAACACCAGTGACATTTTTGCAGAAATAGAAAAACCCACCCTAAAATTACACAGAATTTCAAGGGACCCCAAACAACCAAAACAAAATCTTGGAAAAGAAGAACAAACCAGAGGACTGACGGCCATTGATTCCCTAACATAGTACAGAGTCACAGTGATCAGAGCAGCATGGTCCTGGCATACAGACAGACGTGCGGCCTAACGGAGTAGAATGCCCAGCTTTGCATATACGGTCAAATGATTTTCTTTAAAGATTTTATTTACTTCTTTGACAGAGAGAGAGATCACAAGTAGGCAGAGAGGCAGGCAGAGAGAGAGGAGGAAGCAGGCTCCCCGCCGAGCAGACAGCCAGATGCGGGGACTTGACCCCAGGACCCTGAGATCCCGACCCTGAGCCGAAGGCAGAGGCTTAACCCACTGAGCCCCCCAGGTGCCCCCAAATGATTTTTGGTAAGGGTGCCAAGACCATTCAATGGTGGAAAGGACAGTCTCTTCAGCAAACAGTGCTGGGAAAACCGGACATCCACGTGCAAAAAAAAAAAAAAAAAAAGAAATTGGAGTCTTACCTAAACTATAAACAAAAATTAAATCAAAATGGATCAAAGAACTAAATGCACAACAGAAAACAATAAAACTCTTAGAAGAAAACAGGAAAAAGTTTCCTATATTGGATTTGGCAAAAATTTCTTTGATATGACACCAACGGCACAGGCAACAAAAGAAAAACTAGACAAACTGGACTTCACGAAAACTGAAAAATTTTGTACATCAGGACACTGTCCACGGAGTAAAAAGGGAGGCTCACAAACCTGGGGAAATGCGACAGTGTCCGGTTTGCTCGGATCTCGGACGAGGCCCTGGGGCGTCGTGTGGCGGGGCTCGCGCCCCTCTGGCTGCAGCCCTTTTCCACTGTGCCGCGCTGCAGTGCCGGCTTCTCTGAGCCTGCCCTCTCCCCCACCACTCCCTGCCGCGCAGCCCCTCTCCCCCACCACTCCCCTGCCGCGCAGCCCCTCTCCCCCACCACTCCCTGCCGCGCAGCCCCTCT
>PITA01031164.1:0-15598 GCA_004023965.1 Spilogale gracilis
TTGTGGAGAGAAAAATGATATAATTTGTTGTGAAAGTATACTGTATTTTTAAATACTTAGAAAGATTTTTAAATAATGAGGAAAAATAATTTCAAATACTAACATAGAATTAACCTAGAAGTTGTTAGAAATCCCTTCTGAAAATTATCTAAAACTATTTGGCAAACTACAATAAAACAGCAAATGATTTTTTTCTGTAAAAAAAAAAAAAAAAAAAAAAAGAACCAATTCAGGACGGATTCCATGTTAAAGCAAGGCACAGCTTCCTCCAGGGTAGGGCGGCGAGGGTCTCTGGTGAGTGAGTGCCTCTCTCATCACTCCTAAATTCTCTCTCCTTTAGACAGGTTCCCTCTTGGCTCCAGCTGTCACCACTCTCTTGTCTCTTGGGAAAGCCACTCACCACCTTTGAAAACTGCTCTAGCAGAAATGGAAATATCTTTTAAGATGGTCTAACTTTCAAAGCAACTCTACTAAATAATGAGAACATAAAAAGGAAAAATGATATAAAGTACAAGTAGCATAAAGTTAGACAGTCACAACGACATTTTACAGTCATTTCTTTTATTCTATAACAACTGGCTTCTGGTTCCAAAGGGTTGTCTTGTTTCACACGTGCTGCATGTCTCCTGTCCTTCGCACATCCCAGACTCTTTCCACCATACCAAAACCTGTCTCCTGGATGTCCTTGACCCTTTGGGGAAAATAGGGATCTCTTCCCCTGCAGTGCTCCCTTTAGGGGAGGTCTGAGGGGCACAGCCTCACTTTCGCTCCAGCTGATGAGAAGGGCTCTGGTCTGGTGATCAAAACACACACACACACACACACACACACACACACAGAAGAAACTTACTCCTCAGGGAACAATCTTGTTTTCTACTTCAAAAGTAGGCTTTGAATATTTAGGTTGCTATGGAATAATATCTCACACACCAAACAATAATCTTTTCGTTAGACACAGAGTCACAGAAATACTATTTTCTAAATAGAAGTGTCATAGCAAAGTTTTTTCCTGACTCAGTACTAGGTGGTACTTAATCATGCTCTCATTTCCTATATAGTACCTTCTAATAATAAGGAAATAATATAAAACCCATTGATGGGCCTTGTTACAACATCAGAGTGTTAACATTTAGCTAGGCCACTGGGGGGTTGTCCTTTATTTGTGACTGATACCTTACTCAGAAGATATAAGTTTTCTGGGGTTTTGGTCAAGAATTCCTAACCTTCAGGAATATAGTCTCTACAGGCGACGATCACAGGCAGCTCCAGAGGTGGTGTGAGTTCTATATTCACTCACATTCTGAGTATGTTTTCCTGTGCTCCAGGAGCTCAGAACATAGGACCAGTCATTAAGGGTAACAGGAAAGTGCTTATGTCTGGCAAAGTCTGGTTAGATGGGTATCTGCAGGAACATAAGTAGCCCTGGCTTGTGTGAAACAATAGCATCCAGTGACAGTGGAAGGTAGTCTGTGATTAAAATATAGCCAGGGCGGGTGCCTAGGTGGCTTAGGCAGTTAAGCATTTGCCTTCGGCTCAGGTCATGATCTCTGGGTCCTGGGATCGAGTCCTGCATCAGGCTCCTTGCTTAGTGGGGAGCCTGCTTCTCCCTCTCCATTTGTCCCTCCCACCCCACTTGCACTCTTTCTTTGAAAAAAGAAAATTTAGAAAATCTTTAAAAAAATATATAGCCAAGGCCCATGTAAAAATGATGACTGACGTAAAAATGAATTCCAAAGAAACTGAAAGAGCAACAGCCAAATGCCTACGCTGGAGCCAAATACATAAATAAAACCTTAAAAAAAAAAAAAAAAGAAAGTCAGATCCGAGAGGTGGAGGATGAAGAGCAGACAGTTGCTCAGAATTCAGAGAGGAGGAACAGAGATTAAAGCAAAAATAGAGGGAGAAAAAAGATCTCATCTAAGAATTATTGATACTTATTAAAAAGCAATTAGAATGGAAACAGTAATCAAAGGCACATTGAAGAAAACTTTCCTGAGCTGAAGAACTGATAGGCTTTTACATTTTTAAATTGATTTTTTCTTCTACACTGTCATATATTTATAAGTATCTCTAACAGATAAGATTTTTTTTAATTTTAGAAAAATTTTTAAAGATTTTATTTATTTATTTGACAGAGAGAGATCACAAGTAGGCAGAGAGGCAGGTAGAGAGAGGAGGAAACAGGCTCCCTACAGAGCAGAGAGCCCAATGCGGGCCTCCATCCCGGGACCCTGGGATCATGATCCGAGCCGAAGGCAGAGGCTTTAACCCACTGAGCCGCACAGGTGCCCTAGAAATTTTTTAAATGGAACCCATGAGGCCATTACCTCATCTAATTAGACCTTCTTTTGTATGTTCATTCCAAAACAAACTGACCTTTCTATTTTTTAAATAACCTTTTTATTTTGAATAATTGTAATTTTGTAGGAAAGTTGCAAACACAGCATTCCTGTGTGCTCTTTGCCCAGCTTGCTCTAATGTCAACACCTTCTGTAAACCTGGTACATCTGTCAGAGCTCGGAAATTAGCTTTGCTACAATGACCATTAACCAAACTGCAAGACTTTATGTGAATATCAGCAGGTTTTTCACAAATGTCCTTTTGCTGTTCTAGGATCCAATCCAGGACACCACACTGCACTGGCCTTCAGATTTTCATAAAAATTGGAACTGCAGTGGGAGACCATAACACTGAGGTAGCCAGGTGAGCTGCCCAAAAGTCACCCCTTGGACCTTACCCTGTCTCATTCTCAACTTCCCTGGCCTCTGATTTTTTAATTCCCCCTGGTTTTCTCCTTGCCCCTCAGATCTGATACACACTCTGACCTTGGAACTTCTGGCAATAATGCCTTTGTTCTTATGCACTGCACAGCCCCCAAGGGCCTTGGGTAATGTCCCCCTCAGTTCCCCTGCTCTAGTCCCAGCACCACTCACCCCATGCTGCCTCCCTGGGGAACTGTCGCCCCAGCCTCCCCTGATATGTGGCCAGAAACGAATCATCGTGAATTGTTCTACCACTATGTATTCTGATTGAAAGAAAGTGTCTAGAGAAGTCTAAGGAAAAGTGAAAAATCCAAACCATTTCTGTTGGCACACGACTCAACATGCCTCCCTCTTCCCTTGATAAAGGTGACATCTTTTGAAAATGTTATTATTTCAGTTTCACAAAAGAGAAAAAAGTTTCATGATTGGATTCATGGGGTTCCTCTGTTATGTATTTTCCCAAGGGTTCACCACAGCATGGGATCAGCCCCTCAGACTTGCAGGGTAAAGAGCCTATATTTATCGGCTTTCCAGAGGGGATCACACTTCAGAATGCTCACCGTGCTAACAAAATCTCTAAGAAGTACAAGTAAAATCAGAACACCAACTCATTAATTTATAACAAGCAATACACCTGACAAGCAAATGCATCACCGTGAGGGCCTGACCAGCCTGTTCCATAACAGCCAGATTATCAGGTGGATTGTGAGTGTAGAAGCAGAACCAGGGAGTTCCAGAATCTGAAAATTGAATGGCCTTCCACCCTGAAAAGCTGAGGCTCCCATTTGCCCGGTAAGGACTGGCCTGACTGGTGGCTCCCTGACCTGACTGGGCACTCCTTCCCCTGACCACACTCTGCACCACACTTTCCTCTGTGCTTCTGCATCAGACCAATCCTTTGGCTCAGATACAGTTTCAACTCTTGTCTGGGGCTGGGGGTCATACTGGCTCTTTAAAGCTGATGATGGTTCTGATCAATTGTATGAGAATCTGTATTTTAACCCCCAAAGACTCACTCACTTCCGAGTCCCTCGGGTTTGTATGAGTCTATGTGTCTGTGTCCATGTGTGTGGTGCAGTCCTGGATGTCCTCTCTGTGTCCTGGCGTGTGGATTTCCCTGACCGCTGCATCGGGGAGGTTGTCTGAGGAAGCAGCCTCTAAGGGGGAGATCTGTGTGCAGGAAGCACACAGGGGCGCACTCTTGGCAGTAAGATCTGTGGAGGAGGAAAGAAGCAGAGCTGGGCAGAGCCAGAAGGTGAACTGCAGTGAAAACTATCAGCCAGTTCTTGGAGAGCTCGGAATCCGAGGTAGCCCTTCCAAGTTGTCTTGAACTGGGGCAAGACTCTTGGCCACTGGATGGCGCTGTAACGCCGGCGAGGCACGCCACTCCCCTCACCTGGAGAAAGGAGTGTGCCAGTCCTGGCCAGGCAAGATCTGACAGCACATACCCGCCAGGGAGGAACAGACCTCCCAGTAAAGCGCTTACACCCCGGATTCAGACTCTCTTGAATTTGAATTCTGCTCCAGCCATCTCTTGCTTGAATGATTTTTTTGACTGATTCTGTAATTTCCTCATCTACAAAACAGATTATCTGTTATCACCATACCTAACCAATGTTGTGTTGCTGTCGTCACTACTGCTATCTACAAAATAGATAATGCGATTTATGTCATAGGTTTTGTTTGCTTTTTTGTAAGGATTTCTTGAATAATCCATGTCAAGTGTTTAGGTTAGGAATGGACACACAGTAAGCACTCGGTAAATGTTAGCTGCTAACGTTAGGCTCTTACCTATACTTTTTGGCCCAAACTTTAAATTCATTACCTGTATGCTTTTATTGTACAAAATGTTCTCTGTCTCTTCTAAACCTCTCAGCACTGAAAGGGTTGATTGTAGGTCCAAGATCTGGTCTGCAGAGAAGACGACATGGGACTCAGCCCAGGTACTCAACAATTACAACCCTATTAGCTACCTCTTTTGGGCCTCATGCGTGGAGGGTGGATGATTTACCGCCTGCCTCACCAGCGGCTATTCTGGGGCCTGGGCTGGGCACAAACAAGGCAGGGGCGCTGTTTGACAAGTGCTCGTAACATATTTATACACCTTGCTTCCAGAGTGGGCTTCTGAGCAAGGCCAAGGGTATGATATTATCTATCATAAGGAGATTTTCCATTTCCCGTGTAGAAGCCTGCCAGGCAGTTAAATAACATAGAGAACACGCTGACAGCTTGCTGTGTTCCTGACCCCATTATGCAGCCAGTGTACCAAATACGCCTCCTCTGAAAATAAACAGTTATTCATCAAATTGTCTCTCACTAGCATGGGGTAATTATCTTCCCAGAGTTATGAATGGAAGGATAGGTTCCCAACAAAAAGAGCATGATGTAAAGATGGGTTTCGGCAGCATCTCAGTTTTTTCCTGGGTCCGACTCTTCCTGGGCTGCTTTTGCCACTGAACACACATGTCTTGAGCTGGCCAACATCGTGATGCACATCACGGGGGGGAGGGGCCCTTTTCCAAGACAGTCAGAGCTCTCTGGTACTGTGCAGGGTTTTATGTCACATGGTGGGTGGCTATGGTTTGGGAAGGAATTATGATAGACCCTGGGTTTTCTGACTTAATACTAAGTAATAGGACCTCAAATCTCAGTACTATTTTTTAAAAGGTTTATCTATTTATTTTTGAGAGAAAGAGAGATCAGGGGGAGGGCCAGAGGGAGAAAGTGAGAGAAAGGAGGAGGAGACTCTCCATTGAGTGCGGAGCCCAACTCGGGGCTTGATCCCACAACTCTGAGATCATGACCTCAGGTGAAATCAAGAGTCAGATGCTTAACTGACTGAGCCATCCAGGTGCCCCTCCCAGTACTATTTCTAACAAATACCATCACCAGCCTTCCAGTAGCCAAGCTAGAAAGTGTAGATCACCTTGGGCCGTGTCCTGATCTGTTATCACCATACCTAACCAATGTTGTATTGCTGTAGTCACTACTGCTATCTCGTGTCTTAAATTATTGTCCACTCTTGATGCCTACTTATACATTGAATTGGGCACAGAATGATTGCTAAAATTGCAGTGGAGAAGGGGGGAGTGGAATTCCATGGTGATTATATGGCACCAGAATTAACCAGAGATTTAAATTTGTGTAGAGCAATAACAAACATAGTAATTATGGAGGAAAACAAAGTGGTAGCTATGAGCAGATAAAACCTCTCTTCAGAAGGAGAGGTTGGCACCATAAAGTGACAGAGGTGCTTTATTGCTTGGAATCCAGTGTGTTCTAGGGATGTATTAGAGACTGTCAACAAATTAATGATACTGGCACCTGCTAGAAAGGAGTGGCAACTCTGCAAAGGACAATGAAGAGGCTCCCAGGATCAGAGAAGTGCTTCTCTCTTCCCTTTCCTTTGCTCAAACACTGGATTTATGAATATGTTCACCCCCGCCCTGCCCCAATTAGAGTAGTCTTGTTAGCCTTGATTAGAAGATTTAATATCTATGATCAATTTTCTTTGTTAATTAACTTCTTCTCCATGACCTTGTATTTAAAGTACTTGAGAAGAACAGAGAAGACACAACCCAATTTCATACAACAAGTATTCCCAAATCTGTTGGTTTCGGAAGTGCCACTCCAGACAAGTTTTCCTCGGGGAGGTTGCCTCAAAGACTTGGGGAAGGGGGTGCTCAACTGTGTGTGCTGCTATCTTGTCTCCTGTCCACTGTCCTCATCTTCACTCTACCTACCCCCTAATCTATCCTCGATAGAGTCATCTTTTTAAAGGACACACCGAGCAAGCTAGTCACTGGGAGGATTTCCCCCACTGCCTACAAATCTGAATTCTAAATAATATGTTTAAGTCTCTTCCTGGCTATGCCCTTTCTGGCCTCCTTGAACGTTCCAACACCTCTGGAGTTCAGGCACCAGACCTCTGTGATGCACACTGTTCAGATGACTTCTCCACACCAAAGCAACCATTTGCTCTTTGGTATTTGTGCTATTACACAGCTCCCTTTATTGGAAATGTTCTTGTCTCTAGTCTCCAACTATTAAAACCCCAGTTTGCTTTCAAGGTCAAGTCCTGTCTTCTCCGTGAGAATTTCCACATTTTCTCGGTCAGTACCACATGGCACACTGCCACTGTCTTTGTTAGACACTAGTTCATTCCGACCTCTATTATGTTAGTTTGATCATGTGTTTGCTTCTTCCATAAATATTTATGATTGACCTGCTGTCTCACTTTGCATCAGCACAGGAGATAAAATGGGGAGTAAGATTGAAATCTAGACACTCTTCCCAACAGCATGGCATGACGAGGACCACCACTTCTGGACCCTAACAACAGGCATTGTTGGGTGAACCGAGGTGTTCCTGGGGAAGGAAAAGTAGGGGTCAGTCCAGCTATGAGACTTGATGGAAAAACCAAATTGCTTAGGACAGCAGAGGGACTATTTGGTGCCTCGACAAAAAGAGAGCAGAAGAAAGAAAATCCTCAGGATGTAGTTCTTTCTCTAAAAGGGAGGGACTATACAGAAAAATTAAAGTATCCGAGAGTAAGTTGCCTTAAAGTTGCTGTATGTATGGAATTAAATTAGATCATCCATGGAAAGTATTTAGCACCATTTCTAAAACATACTAAGAATGGATAAAATTTAGCTGTCATTGTTATTATCGGTGTTGCTACTCTACCCATTCCTCTGAACCTCTATGAAATCTTCTTTCCCATCAAGATCATTTGTCAGTCCTCTTGGGCTGGACATTTTAGGGCAAGGGAGGATTTTAGGGGACTGGGGCAAACTACTGAGTCTGGGCTCAGGATGGGCTTCCGGGGAAAAGCAAAGGCTGCCCAAACAGAACCAGTCACGTTAGGGGCATACCCTATTTATTGTACACCTGCCTTGTGCCAGGAACTGGGCCAAGAGCTTGATGTGTGTTACTTCACCTCATCCTCAAAACCCCTTGGAAGGAGGTACTATTATCATGCCCCATTTTAAAGATGAGGAAACCAAGGCACCAAGGGCACAAATGATTCGTTCCAAGTCATACAGTTAATAAGTGGGTGGAGCTGGTCTTGAGATCCCAAATCTCTAGAGCTCACCCACTCTACTACTTTGCTCCATGGTCCCTCCACTCACCATGAGCCCCTTGAGGGCAGGAGAAGACAGTATTGAGAGGCCTCAGACATTGTCCTCATTTTATAAATACAAGAATTGGAACTCTAAGTCAATTAACATAATCTGTATGTTTTGAAATTAGTTTAGCACTACAACCTTTATTTTTTGACTCCTACCCAAGTGCTCGTTCCATTATAGGAGACTGACTTTTCTGTGAGAACAATTTGCATGACATGCGTGATGGCTCTTTCCTCTCTGGGCTGATAGGATCACCAAACCCCAGCCAGGATTAGAGTCTTCTTCAATTTACGGCCTATTCTCTTCTGGTCTGGGTTATTCAAAGGTCAGTCGAACTAATGGATGAAGGCTGCTTTGCAGTCTATGTTCAATATAAAATGCGTGATCCTGTCAGACTTACCATTTTTAAAAGAGGACTCTCATTGGAACAGAGATGCTGTTTTAGAGATGACGCTGTGATTGGTTTTAGAGAGTAGATCAGATATGATTCAGATAGTGTTGAAATTCATGACATGTGAAAAATGGGACCCAAATTCTGAAATGAACTCCTGATAAGAACAAAAAAGATTCTCTGAAATATTTCACAATCTTTTGAGGCTCTTAAGAAAGTGCCCAGCCAGGATTGAAAAGTGCATTAATGGTTTTTTCTTTATGGCAATTGAATTATAGCATCAATCTCCACCTAGCTTGAATCACACTGAAAGAGGTTATTTTAAAAATTAGATACAAGTGTTCTGGTTTAAAAGGTAGCTGACTAGTAACCCGTGACCCAACCTCTCCTAACCTCCCAGTAAAAGTCTATGAAGAAAGAGAAAATGTCAAAAATGCATTTAAAAACCTGCAGACTTGCACTGACAAATGGCTAGAATCTGGTACTAATTAACACCAACTTGAACGCCAATGGGATCAACTTGAGAATGCAACTTCTGTCCTACCCTTGCTCTGATACTAAAAACAAAGAAAGCCAGCTAGACTGAAACAGTGAGAGTAATGATAGTATTTACACTGTTAAAAGGTGAACAGGCATGTTAACATTTTTTAGAAGTTTATTTTCACTAGAGTCAGTTTCACTCAGGAAGTACCTGAATACTGGAACGGGTTTGGAGCCCTCCATGGTCAGGAGCTCTGGGCACGATTTCTCAGAGACCATGCAGAAGCGAAACAAGGAAATTATCTGATTGGCCGTAGCTTTAAGCAGTTGCAATGTTTGGGAGAGTCTAGTTGGCTGATTGTGACTGGTTGTTCTTCTTACCCTTGAGGCATTTACAGTAATCGGCTGTGGCTTAGGTTTTGGATTGCTCACTAGGCTACCCAAGGCCCCAGAGCCACCTTAGTCCAGTGACCTCCTTGTCTGAGTCCTTAACAACACTTACTGAGTGCTGACTATGTGTGAAGTAGTGCTCTAAGCATTTTGCATGAATTACATCATCCAACCCTCTCAACAACCCTATCAAATAAGGACTACTATTTTTCCTATTTTACAGATGAGGAAACTGAGGCACAACGAGGCTGTGTCTTGTTTGCAGCCACAAAGCTATTAAGTAATTGAACCACGCTTAAAATCCACATGCTTTATCTAGTCCCTCTTTCATTGTGTGTCCAGTTCAGAAAGACAAGGTCTTTCTATCAAAAGTCCAGGCAGCCTTGCTTTAGCTCCACAATATCCAGTGATAACAAAAAAGGATGTTGTTGTGAGACGTCTAAGTGCCAAATTGTAAAGCATCAAACCAGATAAAGAAAAAAAATGATTACAAACTTAAGAAGAAACTTATAGTTTTATATAATTATCTGGGTGTTTTCTGTAAACAAATTAGGAACAAAAAATAGAATTCTATGAAACTGGGTTTATAGAGAATTTGAACAATATCTACATATTATAATATTATAAGCCAAATTATCTTTTATTAAAAGTATTTCTTTTTAAAGATTTTATTTATTTATTTGACAGAGAGAAACACAGCTAGAGAGGGAACACAAACGGGGGAAGTGATAAAGGGAGAAGCAGGCTTCTCACCAAGCAGGGATCCCAATGCGGGGCTCGATCCCAGAACTCCGCGATCATGACCTGAGCCGAAGGCAGTCGCTTAACCAACTGAGTCACCCAGGTGCCCCTCTTTTATTAAAATTCTTGAGAAATATTTATAAAAACAGACCTTACAATCAGAGAAAGACAATTATCATAGGATCTCACCGATATGTGGAAATTAAGAAACAAAACAGAGGATCAGAGGGGAAGAGAGGAAAAAACAAAACAAGATAAAACCAGAAACGGAGACAAACCATAAGACACCTTTTTTTTTCTCAATATTTTATTTATTTACTTGACAGAGACACAGTGAGAGAGGGAACACAAGCAGGGGGAGTGTGAGAGGGAGAAGGAGGCTTCCCGCTGAGCAGGGAGCCCCATGTGGGACTCAATCCCAGGACCCTGGGATCCTGACCTGAGCTGAAGGAGACGCTTAATGACTGAGCCACCCAGGTGCCCTACCATAAGGCATTCGTAGGAGACAAACTGGGGGTTGCTGGAGCAGAGGGGGTGGGTTGATGAGGTAACTGGGTGATGGACATTGGGGAGGTTATGTGTTGTAATGAGCAGTGGGTATTATATAAGACTGATGAGTCACAGAACTGTACTCTTGAAACAAAGAATACATTATATGTTAATTAACTGAATTTAAATAAAAAAGAAAAAAACCCCACACCTTATACTACACCACAAAGGAAAATACAATAAATCTTTTCTTTAATATATAAGAATTTATTTTTTCTGTGTTCCAAGATTCATTGTTTATGCACCACATGCAGTGTGCCATCTAATATGTGCCCCCCTTAGTAAATCTTAAAAAGGAGAGTATGCTTCCTGCCGAAAATAAAGTAAATCTGGAAATCAAGAAAGTTCAAGGGTAAGGACATGAAAAGTGCTCTCCTAAAATATTAAGAGAAGAAATCAGTGTCACAATTGAAGATTATTTAGAAAATTGCAGTAAGAATACAGGACATCAAAACTCATGCATGTTGTCAAAGCTATCCTCATAGGAAAATTCATAGCATAAAGTGACCTCATTATTTAACAACAAAATAAAACAAACTTTCTTCTTGAACTCAATAACTTGGAAAATAAACAGCAAAGTAAATAAACAGAAGGCAGAACAAACACTGTGCAATTGATCGATGCAGAGATGTAGAATGGTTTTCTGTGTGTTCCAGTCCTAGCCTAATTTTCTGTTTTCTTCTTCCATAGAAGCTGGAAAGTAAAATAACTAACTTCCTGGGGTCCCTTGTAGTTAAATATGGCCATATGAAAAAAGTCTTATCCCTGAGATATCAGTGAAAGATGATTGACAGGGCTCCTGGGACACACTCTTGCTTTAATGGTCAAAGGGGAACAGAGATGATTTAGTGCTTTTCCCCTTCCCCAACCACATTTTCTATCTTGACAGTATTTCTGATATCTGACGTCATAATCATCTTGTGACCAAGAAACCACCAACATGAGTAGAAAAGCCAAAGGGTCAGGGATAGTGAATCTGAAGAACAGAATGAGACTAGATCCTGGATGACACTGGTGAGTAGCTGAACAAGGCCAGCAACCGCCCACCTCTGAGCTCATGATTATGTTAGAAAAATAAATGCTTATTTGAAGCCACTGTTAGTTTCATTTTGTGATGCATGTAGCCAAATATACATCTAACTTACATGGTGTACAAATCAAAGAGATGACTTTTTAAAATTATCTATCTATCTATCTATCTATCTATCTATCTATCTATCTATCTTTTGACAGGAAGAGAAACAGTGAGAGGGGGAACACAAGCAGGGGGAGTGAGAGAGGCAGCAGCAGGTTCTCTTCCCCGGGGCTCAAACCCAGGACTCTGGGATCATGACCTGAGCTGAAGGAAAACTCTTAATGACTGAGCCACCCAGGAGCCCTCAAGGAGCTGATTCTGAAAATAAAAATAAAACTTCTGGCAAATCTAAATTTTAAAAAAGAGTTACAAGAAAATAAAAGTAAGATTTATACCAGTGTATAATAATGAGAGAGAGAATTTTACAATTTTAAGAGGATATCGGGCTAATGAAATCAGCAATCTCAGAATGGATCTTCTGGGGCGCCTGGGTGGCTCAGTTGGTTAAATGACTTCCTTCGGCTCAGGTCATGATCCTGGAGACCTGGGATCAACCCCACATTGGGCTTCCTGCTTGGCAGGAAGCCTGCTTCTCCCTCTCTCATTCCCCCTGCTTGTGTTCCCTCTCCAGCTGTGTTTCTCTCTGTCAGATAAATAAAATCTTAAAAAAAAAATGGATCTGCCATATAAAAGAGAAATGAAAAGTAATCATTGTATATTCAGGTTTTTTACTCCCTTCTAATGATCATATTAGGAGTTTGTCAGGAAAATGAAGCACTCTGAGTATTTTAAGGAGAATGTGATTTAGGACAGGAAACCATATGCTTAAAAAACTGTTGGAAAAACAAAAAGACACAAAACCACTGGAAGAGGCAGAGAAACAAAGGCCAGGGAAGATGGCTGATAGTGCTCTTGCTGGCTTTCAGAGAATCAATAAGTTGCTACTGTCTCCTCATGCTGCAACTGCAGGAAACTAAACCTCACCAATAGTCATAGCTGCCTTCCCCACCAAGTGGGTATCACTGGTGGGAAAGGCCCTGAGGTCACTGGCATATGTTTCTTTCCGCTTTTTAAATCTCATAATGAGTGCCTCTCACTAATAGACTGTGAGTCAGAACCCTGCCTGCAAAAGATTTGGAGAAATGTACTTCTCAGGTTTCTAGCCCCTGTAATGCAGAGAGCATAGAGAGGGGAGGAGGAGAATGGTACTGAGTATCAGCAGCTATCCTGGCACATTTATTTATTTCATTATTAAACATTTTATTTAGGAAAACATAAAAACTCATATTAATTCCCTCTCTCTGTGTATAATAATTATATGTTTTAAATACATATATATGTATATGCATAGTAATTATATATTTATATACTTATATATTTATATACTTATAGAATATATAATATATGAAATAATTATATATAATATATAAATAAATATATACATGTATATGCCCATGAAATTCCCATGCTATATAACTGTGCACCCCTCCCCCCAAATATATTGTATTAAAATTCTAGAAGCAGAATTACGGTCAAGCAGGTTTATCAACAGATAATTTAATGAAGAGATTATTTATGGAAGTGTGATTGAGCGTTTAGGAAGTTCACATATAGAGCATATAGAGAGGTATTCCAGACTAGCAATGGCAGGAATCCATTATCATCCCAGTTCTGAAAGGGATGAAGGGAGTGTGGAGATTTTTTTTTTTTTTTAGTGTGGAGATTTTTAAGGACATCCACACATTTTTGCTACTTCTCCCTTGAATAAATAGCACTTAATTCTCCTCCACATGAGTGTGGGCTGGATTTAGAGACCCCCTTCAAATGAAGAGAATGTGACAGAAGTGAGGGTGTCTGCCTTCTGAGACTAAAGGGGATGTGGCAACCGCCTTGTTCTCTCTCTCGATCACCTGTTCTGGGAGACGCCAGCTGCCATTTTGTAAGACATTCAAGCCACGCTTTAGAGGGGACCACAGGGTAAGGACCGGAGGCCTCCTGCCAACAACCACATGTGAGAATTTGGAATCAGATCCTCCAGCCCCAGTGAAGCCTTCAGATGAACGCAACCCAGCCAGCATCTTGGCCACAATCTCAAACAAGACTGAGCCAGATCCACCCGACTGAGCTACTCCTAGACTCCCGACCATCATACACTATATGACATAATAGTGTTTGTTGTGAAATTTGGGAGCAATTTGTTTTCCTGCAATAGAGAACTATGCATGGAAGAAAATGTCCCTAGAGAAGGTTTGAATGGTGGCAGAGGGGTTCCTGAGCAGTAACTGTGGCCATAGAGGATATGGCCATTGTCACAGCCACTGGACCCGGCTCAGGGGAGAGTCAGAAGAAAGCCTTCTGTTCACTCTCCTCCTGCCCTTCAAACTTCTGCTGGAGCAGACACTGACCAAGCCCAACAGAAGCCAGAGGGCAAGTGAGCCCCAGGCTGTAAAGATTAGCCACAGGGCACAGAGAAGGGCTGAGCAGATCAGAGGAGGAATCTTATGGTGTCAACAAAGAGTGATCAGATCCTGGTTAGACTGAGCGCTGACTTATGTCCATCAGAGGTGGACAACCACTAGGACATAAGGGATACATCATATGGACTAGACCTTACACAGTCATGGGAGCTGTTTCAACAATTTCTCTGTGGCTGTTGCGTTTGTGTCTCAGGCTGGAGCCTGAGGTCAGCAAAGCAGGCAGGGAGAAAAGAAAGATGGATGCTAAGTGGGGGCAACAAGAACTGAAGTTCTGCAAAGATGCACTGCAATCTACATCAGGTTCTCTGCCCCCAAGTCTCCAATTTTAGTGATTGGGGGACCTGCAGGAGAAATGGGTCCCCTTCCAGTGGAGCCAAATGGTATCCAGGAGCTGGAGTTGCTGTGGGCCATGCCACCGTCCCATCCCAGCCAGGGGAGCCAGGGGAGCAGTGGCAAACTCTGAATGCCATTGATGCCTCATGCCCTGTGCTGACCTGTGAGCATAATGAGAATATGGCTTGGGCTTCACTTCTGCCTTCCCAATCTCACCACATTGTCTCTTGGGTCCCAGCTAACCCAGAACTATGTAGGGAAGGAAATTCTGGAAACAGCACTGGCTACACTAAATTGATACACTGCAAATCCACCACCAAGTTGCAAAAGGGCAAATGTAAGAACAGCAAAATGAAGTATGAAAGAGAACCATCTGGGCACCTGGGTGGCTCAGTTGGTTGAGTGACTGCCTTCGGCTCAGGTCATGATCCCGGAGACCCAGGATCGAGTCCCACATCGGGCTCCCTGTTCGGCAGGAAGCCTGCTTCTCCCTCTCTCACTCTCCCTGCTTGTGTTCCCTCTCTGGCTGTGTTTCTCTCTGTCAAATAAATAAAATCTTTAAAAAAAAAAAGAAAGAAAGAAAGAGAACCATCTACCCCTGCTAAATCAGTTGTGTTCTGGGGAAGCGGGATAGTTTCATGTTAGAAAAATCTATTGATATATTAACAGCTGAACAATCTCAATGAGAAAAACCATATAATAATCTCAAGAGGTGACAAAAAGATGCTCAGATCAAATTCAACATCTGTGTCAGATTTTTAAAAATGCCCATAGAAATCTAGGAAAAAGAAGAAATTCCCTGGGTGTTTGGGTGGCTCAGTTGGTTAAGCAACTGCCTTTGGCTCAGGTCAGGATCCTGGAGTCCCAGGATTGAGTCCCACATCAAGTTCCCTGCTCAGTAGGGAGACTACTTCTCACTCTGACCTTCCCCACACCACGCTCTCTCTCTCTCAAACAAGTAAAAATCTTAAAAAAAAAAAAAAAAGAAAAGAAAAAGAAATTCCCTTTAACATACAACATCGGGTGTTGACATTCCTAATGTGGACCAAAAACATTTCCATTAAAACCAGGAAGAGGTTCAGCGTCACTAGCTATCAGGGAAATTCAAATCAAAACCACTCTAAGATACCACCTTACACCAGTCAGAATAGCCAAAATTAACAAGACAGAAAACAACAAGTGTTGGAGAGGCTGCGGAGAAAGGGGAACCCTCTTACACTGTTGGTGGGAATGTAAACTGGTGCAGCCGCTTTGGAAAACAGTGTGGAGAT
>PITA01031165.1:0-15594 GCA_004023965.1 Spilogale gracilis
CTGTAACTATCTGAATTCATCAATCTCTCTACATTTGGGGACACTGGTTTTTCCTATGACTTCAGTCTTCTGGTAGGTTCAGCAAAAACCAATGACTTTTAGTTTGTTCTCATCTTTTCTTGTTCTAGGACAAGAATGATGACTTCTAAGCTTTTTGTGCATCAGAAGTAAAGCCAGAGGTCTTAGAGGGCTTTTAAAATCCATTTGCATCGGGTTGTTGCCAGGAATTTGTTTTTTGGGGGGTTTTTTGTTTGTTTGTTTGTTTTTACTTCTCTGAATGACTATAATGTGTAGCCAGTATTAACAGCCACTTCCTTAGATCTTTAGATCTTAAAACATCTAAAATTATGTCACTATTCAGGTCACTTAATAACAGATAATGTGAAATATCCTATTTATAATTTTCTTCCTGACAAATGTTACATGGCATATTCATTTTTCTATGATGACCATTATAAAATGTGAGAGCACAGTTGTGGTACCTCTGGGCTTAACCCGGCATGTCAGAACCAATATGCCACTTTTACTTAGTAGGATCATCTATCGCCTCCTAAAAAACGCACTTGCCTGGGACAAATGATTCCTGATCAGTCACCTTTTACATAATGAGCCTTGCTATTATCCCAGAGAAAATCAAAATCCATATGAAAAACAAACACACCAAAAAAATGTAATTTCTAGCCTTATAGATCCATGACTTCCTGAAGCCCTGAGAACTTTACTTCTACTCCTCTTAAAAGCCAACCACATGGTTGCCCTCTTTACCTTACTTGACCTCAATACCAGTTAGCAATACTGCTCACTCTGTCCTTAATAATACATTTCCCCCATTCCTGTCATAATACTTTTGGTATCTCTTCTCTTTGGCTATTGCTTCCTATTCTCCTTCATGAGCTTTTCTTCTTTCATTCTTCCCCCTAAGAGTTTGTGTCTTTCAGCATTGCTCTTCTTCCATTCTTCTCTGTTTTCTAAACACTTGCCATGGGTAATTTGATTAACATTTTTGGCTTCAACTGTCATCCATCAATGAACTATGCCTCCACTTTCTCTAAGAAAACATGTTTAAAAGTAGGTATCTATAGTACTTTGGTTGTATATATTTTATATGTATCATAATTTGAGGGTACACAGTTGGAATCATTTTCATTTTTCAATTACATACAATAATTTAAAGCCTACTCTTTTTGCAAAAGTTTTAAATAACCATCAAATTCAACAAAAGTCTAACACCAAAAAAAAAAAAATTAAAACAGTAGTTTAGGCAAGGGATATGTCATTTCTAATTGATCAGCCGAATTTTAATCACCAGCATACAGCTCCAGTGCAAATATAAGAAGTAGTACTTGTTATATGAGGAGAATTACAATTGTCATCAATTACTTGCTTTTTATTTTCTGTGTAAAGGTCTAGTCTCTTGAACTATACAGTAATCTCCTCCCTCTTTGCAGAAAGACTTAGGTGTTTCACTTCTTTAGGAGAGTGCTTCCAGAATAATGAAACTCAAACTGGGTTAGCAACAGGATTCTAGTGCCTTATCACCACCTGCATTTGTAAAGTGCCAAGATGATTGTGTTACTCACCACAGTAGTTCAGTCTGGTCCAATCTTGAAGACCTCGTAGTGACTTATAGGGACTTGATAATTGATTGATGTCTATCCAAAACAGCTAGAAATTTGACTCTACATTTAATATACAAAAAAGATAACAGTTTTCTAATAGGTAAGAAAGTTATTTTGTTGCTTTTGCTTTATTTTTACTTTTATTTCCTCTTTAGCAATTTTACTTTGGATGCAAACAGAATAACTTTCTTGCATTAATGGGATTGTTATCCCTCAATTTTCTTTGAAATAAGAAGCTTAGAGTTATTATACGCATGATTTACACATGATCTACAAGCCTTCCAAAAATTCTCATTAGTTTGTAGGATATTTCCCTTTTTATAAAATAATTATTTGTTCATGGTTATTCAGCATACATCATGATTATCTGTCATCTATGACTTCTACTACTGTTCCTTTCCATTTTTTCCAAATAAGCAGTCACATTTCCATTATCAAACATCATTGAAATCATGATTGTATCTAGATACTGTATCAAACATGGAAGAACAAAAAATCTAGATCATGAATCTAGATCACCAATCATGAACCATGCTTAACCACAGGACACTCAGTTTGAGAAGCAAGATGTGACACAGCCTTAAATTTAGTCCCTGTGCATAGTAAGATTTTAGTGGGCCATTATTTTCATAGTTCATCACAATGAGTAGCTTTGCCATATTCATTTTATAGAAAACATTTTATCCACCTCATAAAAACCTTTTTCCCTTCCCCTCTTCTTTAAGCAAGTGTTGATAATCAGAAACTGAATTTTAGTAACTATAAGAATATCCCAGTTCACTGAGATTAGATGCTTTCATTTACAAGATTCCATTCTACCTTCAAGAACACTTCTCTAATGCTCTCCAGCATAATATATTGCTACTGCTTTGACTTTCACTCACCAAATAACTCCATTAATTACCAGCAACCAGACTTCACTTCCTTACAATGTTCTGTGCACCTGGTTTGCAGACGGGATGTAGTAACAGAAGCCGACACAGCACACTCAGACCGCAGTACAGGCCAGAATGTTGGCTACTCTCAACTAATTTTATGTGTCTGTGGAAAACAGAGCTTTGGAATTGAACCAGCTGAAATTAGTTTGCTATTTCTCTATTCAACACCAACATTGTTCTATACAAAGTCAGAACAAGGAAAGTGAATTTTCAAGATGGTGATCAAGTCATCATTTAGTTGCAGACCTATTTAAATAACTATAGATTCACATGTTGAAATAGAAGGCAATAATTTGGATCTTTGTCATTGACTTTGCATATTAAGAGCATGATATGTTTCAAGTAATAATTTTACAATAAAGGCTGAGGGCTCCTCTGGAAAAACAAACAAAAAATGCCATAATATACTGCATTCTATTTACCATTTATGTCTTTATTAGTTCAGGAAGTTGAATGTCTACTAAAATAAGTCTTAAAATGCCTTCTCTGCATGTGGCATGAGCTCCATGCCTTTAATATGCCCAATAAATATTTGGGGGAAAGAACAATGCTTTGTTTTTATTGTGAAGTCAGACTCTCTTCCCTCCTATTTCTCTCACATTAACATGTTTTGCCATTTTCCAGGGACAGTTTTCTGATAAGAAACTAGCCACAAGAGCTGTCTTTGGATCTTGATTCCCATGATCTTTCCAATAAAACCTCCAAATAATAGTCCTAATGGTGTTCTAGGGAACTGTCCCAAGATCAGGCCTGTAAGGAATAAGGAGCAAGATTTCTAGGAGAGTGTAGGAAGAGTACAATTTCCCATTTTGACCCCCCTAACACTAAGGGCTTATACTGAACTAAACACAGATAGAGAAAAGACCATAGCATAACTTCTCAACGATCTCCAGCACAGTTGAGTTAAAGCTGTTAACTACAGACAACTTTTAGGTCCATTACAAAAATCCTTACACTAACTTCGGCATTCTAGAGTAAAATGCAAAAAGATGTACTCTTGGGATGTATATGGTCTCTCTGGACCCCAAGGACCTCAATTTTTGGAGGCCTAGGATCACAAAAACCAATGCAGAGCTGCCTTCAGGACCACTCTGTGACACCCCAGGAAAGAAACAGAATCTTTCCACAATAACAACACGCTATTTGAACCAAATTTATTTTATCTCCATGTTATCAAGAAAAATGGAATGAGTAAATTGATTTTGTGAGAGGACCAAAGGGAAGGGGCAAGCATGATAAAAAATATTTAAAGCTATGGAAAACTGGAAATCTAAATTTTTTCCTCTCTTAAGAATATGGCTACTTCATTTTAAAATTAAATGGGACTTGGCTCCAAAAAAATTTAATATTCTAAATTTTTTCTAAAGTAAGAACAAATATGAAGGTGGAAAAGTTGCTGGATTATACAACAAAATGAAATCTGCAACAGCATTTCCTCTAATAATGATTTCATCATTGAAGAAATAATTGGAATTTTTCTTCTAGAGTACAGACTTTGATAGAAATGTCAAAAGATTTTTGTTAACTTTATCTTTTAATCTTCATCTTTGTGGCAATTATTCCCAGACCTTATTGTGGTTTCCTGCACAAAATTATACCCTTAAGCAAAGCAGTCTTACATTTACTACAGGCCCAAGACAATAAAAAATCAACAGCAGGAGAAAATATGTTTTATATGTTCAGTTAACTTTACACAGAACTGGAAAATATTGGCAAGTGACAATTACGTTATTCTGGTTTCTTTAATATATATATAAAAATTGCCAACCCAAATGGAGATTATTAATTTCTGATTATTTAAAGATAGAATAACTATTTCTATTATTAAAGCCTTAAAATAATAGCCTCTGTATTTAAGACTTTTAAATTCTTTTCCTGTTCCATTTATAGCATTATCATTTATTTTTAACTTAAATTATCTTCAATATACAATGAAAGAAAAGTTACTTTTTTTGAGACACATAAGAATATAAACTAGACCTAATTCATTAGCAAGTTGATTTGGGATTTGTACTAGTTTAATATCATTTGGATCGGAGATCTTCCCATTGGTGGTACAGTACATATGCAATAGTTATATATTCTATATAATGAATTACTCTTAAACATGGCTGCTTTAAATAACAAACACTTATTTTCTTATAGTTTTGGTGTACCAGAACTTCAGGAGTGGCTTCACTGAGTGGTTCTGGCTCAGGTTCTCCAATGAGATTACAGGCAAGATGAGAGCCAGGGCTGTAGTTATCAGACTATTTGGCCGGGGCTGGGGGATAGGCTTCCAAAATTTCCCACTCTTTCATGCTTACTGGCAAGGGGCCTCAGTTCCGTGCTGCTTGTCGGCAGGAAGCATCAGGTCCTTGCACACAGGTTTTTCCACAGGGCTTCTCGAGTGTCCTTACAAAATGGCAGCTGTCTTTCCCCAAAGCAAGTCATATTAAGAAATGAAACCACAATGTCTTCTTATCACCTAGCTTCAGAAATCACATTCCGTCATTTCCAGAATATTCTGGAATATACACAAGTTATCACAGTTCCACGTAGGAGGAAACTATACCAGGATGTGATTGCCAGGAGATAGAGATGGTTGAGATGAGCTACATTAATGGAGTACAGAAAAGAAGAAAGAAGAAGGAAAAAGAAGAGGAGGAGGAAAGAAGACAAGACAGGAAGGGTGGAAGGAAGAGGAGAAGAACAATAGCAATAACAACAACAACACGACAACAGAAAGAAAAATCCCACACACGTGAAAGATGGACTGTAAGGTCATAGACAGTAAGAATTTCAAAGCATGACTAGTTGGCACATTTTTAGTTAGGTTTTTTTTTTTTTTTTAAGATTTTATTTCTTTATTTGACAGAGAGAAACACAGCTAGAGAGGGAACACAAGCAGGGGGAGTGAGAGAGGGAGAAGCAGGCTTCCCACTGAGCAGGAAGCCCGATGCGGGGCTCCATCCAGGGTCTCCGGAATCATGACCTGAGCCGAAGGCAGTCGCTTAACCAACTGAACCACCCAGGTGCCCCAGCACATTTTTAGTTTTAAAACATTTCTGTGAATAGCTGCATAAAAGCTATGCACACTTTAAAATAAAATGCAAATGCAAGTGACCAAAACCTTGTGGGATTCTAGGCATGTACCTGCCTTTTATTCAATTATTTTAATTTCAGTTCTCAGATCTTTCAGAAATTGATACTTATTATGATTGCTGCTTGGATTTACTACTCCATTTAAGCACTAAGAAGAAGGAGAATAACATACATACCTCATGAAATTTTGCCAACAGAAATTTAAATCAAATGATATAAATAATAATTTGTTACCATTTGAGTTGTAAGCTGACACCATTGGTTGCTATCAGCCTGTGGCTATGTAACTAAAAAGGAAGATTTGTAAACTATAATCTCAGTTTGTACATATGTAAAGGAAATCTCTGCTAGCAATACCATGTGTGTATCCTATGTGTAAACCTACGTGTAACAGAGACCATACAGAGGTATAAACAAAAAGTACTTTTGCAGTCAAAGTTTCTCATCCTATTAGATGACTGACTCACTGGTCCCACCTTTATGACAAGAAATCTTCAAAGGAAACATCACATAACCTGGATTGGTTTCATTTCCTCATTACTGACTTCCTATACCATCCAGAATGACAATGAACTCCAAATGGAGTTCAACAGTGAGTAACTTTATTCACTATTTATTAATTCTAATAAAAAGCTTTATTAGAATTAGCATCAAGCCCCACCCAGGAAATGACGGACAGAAACTTATCAACAGTGAGGTCAAACACTTTATTTGCTCAATGTCTGCCCTGATAGTAACAGACGGCCAGAAAACACACAGCCTTAAATTAGAGATAGACAGTGAATTTAAGTGCAAAAAATGGTAAATGAGAAGAAGGAGGAGGAGGGAGAGGGGCAGGGGAAGAGAAGAAGGAGAAGCAGCGGCAGCAGCAAATGGGCTGAAGGAGAGGAGGAACAACAGAAAGGATGAGCTGGACGTACATGGAACAAGGAATGTATTATACAACTTCAGGTGGGAAAAATACAAAAACAAAACGAAGAAAAAAAACAGAGAGAGAGAAGAAAGAGAAAGAAGAAAATCAAGAGTATGGGAGAAGAGACAAAGAAAAGCTTTATTAGAATTAGCATCGAGTACTGCAGGTACCCAGAAACATACTGCAGAACATCAAGTACAAGCAGAGATACTCTGACCTGCACACAGGCAGAACAGAAGAAAACCGTGGGATTACAGCTGGCTCACTAGTCAGTAGCGAGGAGTGGAGTTAGAGACAAATCTAGGCTTATATTTAGAGAGTGCTAAGCCTCACAAAGAAAGGCATCTTACAGGCCTATATTGGCGTTGGTAGTAGGAGGAGGTTGGGAGAAGCTGGGGGTAAAAATGTGGCACAAAAAATCAGGAGAATCCAAATGGCATCAGGTGTTACAATGGAGCAAGGAGATTGGAGAGGAGGGCCCAGACAAGTTCTAAAGATTATACTCCTGTAGTTTATTTTCCTAGACACAAATGACAGAGCTCCAATACTAAAATCACCTAATGGCACAGAGCAGCTTATCACAAGAAGATGACCCATTAATCAAGGAATCATGAGTTAAACATTAATTATCCATGACATAAGACACTATAGGACTCATAATGCCAAGGTGGCTTTACTAAAATCCTTAATTTGCAAAATTCCACAGATGGAGTTACATTCGTCTATGCAGCTTTATTACCAGACACTCCATGGATACTAAATGGGGCTATTGTTTCACTTGAATTTCTTACTTCCTTATGACTTAAAATGTAAGAAAAAAGTAATGCTACCTTTGGGCATTTTTAGTAGGAGGCTAAACAAACATGAGTGGGGTTGAACCATGTAGCAATCAAGGATGTGGCTCAAAATAGAGAGGTGGAATAAATTGAAGAGCCAAGTAGCTCTACAAATCTGTGGTTCTATTGACCACATTAGAGTATCAATTTATATAAACAGTGCACTTTTAATCTTTTGAAGTACTTCCACATATTTTCCATATTCCATTTCATATCCTTACAACAGTCCTAGGGTTAAGTTGGATAGGTATAATTAATCTGTTCCTTTAGCTAGAGAAATAGACTCACAGAGGGTAAGTGATTTGTACAAACTGGTAACAGAGCTACGGCTTACAGGAACCCTGAATCCCAGTATGGGTTTGTCTCACCCACACCACGCTTCCGGAACTTGAAAACAGATCACTAGGAATCTTGCTGAATTATAGATTCTAATGTAGTAGTTCTAGGATGGCACCTGGATTCGGCATTTCAAACAATCTCCCAGTTGTTATGAATGTTACTGGTCTGTAGTTCTAAACCAAACTGCATCTAATTCAGTAATCTCTTAATTCCTAGCTGTCCATCAGGTATTTTTTAAAATATGAACTCAAGAGCATTAGCTCAGGGTCTTCAGTAGGTCTGGTGAAGAACAATAACCTCTGTATTTTCTTTAAAGTCCCATGAAGGATTCTGATTAATAACTAGGATTGAGAATATTTTCACACTTATAAAGTCATAGCACTTGTACTGTACATTTAAAAAATCTTCAAGCAAGTATTTTCATTGCAATTATATTAGGAATTCTAGTTCTGTTCTAACTCACCACAAGAGAACTTTTCCATACAATTGTAGAATACTGAACTCTTCCAGATTTCTATCTCTCATCTTTTGATCTTGAGATTTTCATGTCTCTAGTTTCCAAGGTACAAAATACTTCACAACTCTATAATGTCACAAGATGTCAGTTTCACTCACTTTTGTTTAAAATAACATCACTTACAAATTTAAATCCTTATTTTCTTTGATCTTTTAAGACATCTATGGTTCTTGGAGAACTTATTGTCAGGTGCAATTTTCATTATAAGGCACATATTAGATGTCTGTACAGAGAGATAAGGATGAAGTGTTCGAGATGTAAAAATCATTTCAAGAATTACATTTTGGAAGGTTAAAAAAAAAAAAACCCAACATCTTGAGTGACAGTTAAAGAGAGGGCCACCTTATTGCGCAGTTAAGCTTCCTGAGTGAGCACACAGCAAAGACTGGTTGAGATAAGAGCAAGCACTGATAGAAGGTGTTAGAAAGGATGCGCCATGCTGGTCTCACATGTGGTGTTTGAGAGTTTGATAAACCAGCAAGTTATCTTCCAGAATTTCCACTCACTGATTTGAGGTACAAGTTAAGAGCAGTCTAAGGAGCCACACAGCTTTCTTTTCTTTATAAGGATAACCTTGGCTTTCACTTGCCAAACTCCACCGTAGCCCGTGTCACTCTTCATATAAAAGCAAACAAAGGTGGTGGTCATAGGCTATAGATTCTGGAAGAACAGTCCAGGCAATTGAGAGTTCTCTTACCCACAATCTCAATTTATTAGTGTTACTGCTTTGGGGTACAAGTGGGGTAATGTCAACAGAGCAGAGATGCCTTCCTAGTTTGCAAGTTCTTAATACCACAGTAATTTTTTTCACAGCATACACTAAGCTAAAAGCAATACATAATAATTCTATTTATTCAGTAGTTAGGGTCTAACAATTTGTAAGTACCTATATCCTAACAACTTAGTGCCTGCAGAGCACAGCACATGTCAAACTGGAATCAGAGAGAACACTGCTATGTTGTTTCCTGTCCCAAAATGATTTTCACACAACCCTTGCTTTTTTATCATAGAAAGCTCAGCCTCACAAAGATTCAACATGAACAAATGGAATGTAGCAATCTAATGTTTAAACTGTCAGTTCATGGATATTCCAAAAGAGGTTACTGTATTTCCCTTGAATTTTTAAAATACTTACTTATTTCCCTATACATCTGCTGCAATACCACAAAATGCCTTTGTACAAAGTTTAGAAATGGTGGCCTTAGCAAATTTGAAGCCCAAGACTCAAATTTCTGGTCCTGGCTGCTGAGCCTTCTAGCCATGTCTTATGAGGGAAGTCTATTAATTACTCTCAGCTTCAATCTCTTCATTTTAAAATATAAACAATTTCAGGGTGCCTGAGTGGTCAGTCATTAAGTGTCTGCCTTTGGTGCAGGTCATGATCCTGGAATCCTGGGATCAAGCCCTCCATTGGGCTCCTTGCTCAGCGGGAAGCCTGCTTCTCCCACTCTCCCTCCCCCTGCTGTGTTCCCTCTCTAGCTGTGTTTCTCTCTGTCAAATAAGTAAATAAAATCTTAAAAAAATAATACAAACAATTCCATCATTCTAACAAAGAAAACAACCAAAAGTACTTTGGTACATAGGAATGCTATACTAGAGATGTATTTTCTTAGAAGTGAGTTAGTCTAATATAGTGAAATTTAAACTTTTGTGGTTTTTTGGAACATAGAATCCCTTCTTCAATAAAACATCCCTAAGATACAAAGTACACATGTGAGATTAGACACAGAGATACTCCATTGGAAAAGGCATGTTGGTCATCAGACCCAGCCTTTGATCTCTTCATGCTCTGCTGTGCTTCAAGGTGGAAGGACTCCCACTGTCTTACAAACTGGCTTACCATTGAGCTCGTTTTGCAGGCTTAGAAGAAGAATCTAATATTCTCCTCACCCTGTCTCCCAGAAATACCTTCAGTAGTCCTGCTTTCTGTCCCCCATTAAAGGCTCCCTCCTATAAGGTTCTCATTCCTACCACATGGCCTCAGCTCCTCTTCTTATCTCCTCTTCAATCTTATGGGTAAGGGTGCTTACCTTAGAGTTGCCTCAACTTCCCAAGTTACTATTTCAAGCTCTTCTAATATTCTGTATTCAATTCCCTACATCAATTTGTTGCTGTGGGCTTTATTTATGACTGGCCCCTAACCAATATTAAGATGTGAATGGCCCAGAGTCCTGCCTCTAGGACCCAGGCTTCCAATATGGTTGTTCTTTAAGTTCATCTGAAAAAATAAGGTCATTCTTCACTCCATCACTAAAAAGCTGTGTAATCTTAGGCAAGTCACAAAATATCTCTGGGGCTCATTTTTCTCACTCTGCAAAGATCATACTTACCTCGACCTCTCCTGATAAATGGAAAGTATTTGGGATGACTTGAAATGATCAGACTGGCCTTTTATTATAGCATAAGACTTTGTGTATTTGGATAAAAAGTTTACATTTAAAAATAAAGATGCTGGTTTCCAAGAAACCCAAAAAAAAGACCTCTCCTCTACACTCACCATCATAACCCAGGGCTAGCATTAAAGACAAAAAATTCTCAACTGTTCTTCCAAACAATTAGACTAGATGAGAACCGATGGACTTCTATCAATTGTAACAAAGCTAAAACAGATCTTATTTACAGCTACTGATTCATGTTTCTATTCTGATCGTGGTGTTTATGCCTAACAACGCCCACTGGTATTGTGCTCATTCCTTCTTGTATTGTGGTTTCAGCACTTCCAGAGTGGTTTTAGGCACTCCTAATCCAAATTTTAGGTTCATGTACTCAGAGATAATTACCTTTGGTTGCAAGGAGGATGCATACATGACAGAAGATGGAATTAGACAATTATGGTTTGAGAACTGCTGCTCCAAATAGAAAAGTTGAAATATATGAAATACATATGTTTGTAAATAACTATGGCTTAGTGTATATTTTAGGGTTTTTTTTTCTCAATAAAACTTTTTTTTTTAAGTTTCACTTTCTGATTTCCTGTGCATCAACTGTGTGTTGGAAAGAAGACATTTGGGTCAATGTTGCTCCATGCACAGTATGGTCCATGACTGAGTACTGACTACACAGACTACAGCAATATGAATATATCATATTATGACTCCTCTTATCAGCCTGGCCCCTAGGATATAATAAACTTGGAAAGGAGCAATGGTGAGTCTTTTCCAACATGTATTTCCAGTGCCAGCACAACTGCCTGGTTTTCCACACACCTGAGATGAATTAATGAATAAATGCAAGCCTCCGTTAAGACTGATGCCCTCAGCACAGTCCAACAATGGTGCCCCCCCCTTCAGCCACAGCTCAAAATGAAGAGCTCAAGTATCTTATATACTAATCAGCTAGTAAGTTAAAGGCTAACCAGACTCACCAGCTATGTTGACACTGGATGTAAGTGAAACTCTCAAGCCATGAGCTAGAAACAAGTGTGATATCTGACAACTTCAGCCCAAACGTTTAGTTGCTCACTGTACCAAAGAAAATGTTTAATAATAAGAGATTAAAGTAAAATATGGCGGATGAAGGTAATACAAAAAATGGACTAACGTCAAGAAAAGCAGTGCAAGACAAAGGGTATAAAAGCTGGAGTGGGAAGAAACTCTAGTACTCCCTTTCCCTTGGTGCACCTGCTTATTTTGCTTAACAATTAATCTGAAGGGATGGCAGAAAATGCAGAGTTAATATTAGAGAAAGTTTCCCATAATGGTCTCCCTGTCTGATTTTCCTAAAATGCTTTAAGCCTCAGGTCACAGTTCTAGTCCATGACTCTTCTTTCTTCATATATCTTTCCCCTCTCCCCAATCCTACGACATCATGCCTGACTTAGGTTTTCCTCTGGTAGCACTCTGCACCCTCACCACGCAAGTTTTTGCCTCTCAGAACTGGTCCTCTCTAGCCATTTCTGTTACATAATAAGGTCTAAATCTTATCATTTTATCAACAGCCAAAAATAGGTTTTTCTAGCTCTATTATTGTTTCACTAAGAGACTTAGAAAGTAATGAATCACCAGGTCTAAATTGATATGGTATATGCAATGGACACACTATATTTGGAGAGTTACTAAGTCATAAAAAGTTACCCAAAAGTCACAATTAAATGCCTTAGATAGACTTCCTTAAAAAGGCTATAGTTTTGAATGATATTGAAAAATTAAGATCTTGGGAATGAGAAGCTCTCAGAAGTCTCTCATCCCATCCCATCATCCAGCTTTATTAAATCTTAACATTTTTTCATATTTTTCCCAAATCCTTTATTTTTAAGAAATAATGGTAAAACAATAGTGATTCCTGTGATCTTGATCCTATTCTCCTTCCCCACTGGATAGGCCAACTGAAAGAAGAATGGATAAATTAATTGAGATATACTTATACTGTGGAATACTCTACAATAGTTACAAGAAATAAACATCAACACAGATAAATTTTTAAAACAATGAAAGAACAGTTAGTTTGATTCTAGTTGATCACCAACACAAGCATCCTTGCAATAAACATTCCTGTACACATCTCCTTGGACGTAAGTCTACGAGTTTCTCAAAAGCATATGTTAAGGGGGTGCCTGCATGGCTCTGTCGTTAAGCATCTGCTTTCGGCTCAGGTCGTGATCCTGGAGTCCTGGGATCAAGCCCCGCATCGGGCTCCCTGCTAGGCAGGAAGTCTGCTTCTCCCTCTCTCACTCCCCCTGTTTGTGTTCCCTCTCTAGCTGTGTTTCTCTCTGTCAAATAAATTATATATATATATATATATATATATATATATATATATATATATATATATATTAGAAAGTGAAATGTGTGAGTTTCAAAGAATATGCAGATTTTCAGCATTACCGGATATTGTCAAAATCTCTCCAAATAGTTTTTTTTAACAGTTCGTAAAATATGACAGTTCTCATTTCTGCCACTGTAGGTGATATTTAGTAAAAAAATTTGTTTCAATTTTTGACAATCTAATAGATTTAGAATGGTATCTCTCTTTTGTTTTTATGTATACTCTGGTTCTTTGGGAAGTAGCACATTAGTTCTTAAGTTAATTTCTTGTTTCTCTTATGAATTGCCTATTATATCCTTTGCATATTTTTTCAGTTGTTTTGGTATTTTTATGTTAATTTAGAGGAATTATTTACAAATTCTAGGTAATACATCTTGCTAGCTATATTCATCAAAAATAATGCATAATAATAACTTTGTGAGGTGTGTGGGGGTTTTTTAGAATTTGTTTACTTTAAAACAATTACTTTTGCCACAATTACTTTAAAACAGTCATATTTGGCATTTTTTTTAAATTTTTTTTTTATTGTTACTAAAATTTTTTTTCCAGTGTTTCAAGATTCATTCCCCATTCCCCACACCCAGTGCTCCACGCTTTAGGTGTCCCCAGTACCCACGACCAGGCTCTCCCATCCCTCCACCCCCCTCCCTCCAAGTCCCTCAGTTTGTTTCTGTGTTCAAAGTCTCTGTTGTTTCGTTTCCCTCCCTAGATTACCCTAGTTCCCATTTGCTTTCCTTCTGCCACTGTCCTCCAGTTTGCCCCTCATGCACCGCAAGTAAGTGAAACGATGCGATACTTGACTTTCTCTTCCTGGCTTATTTCACTCAGCATAATCTCTTCCAGTCCAGTCCATGTTGCTACAAAAGTTGGGTATTCATCCTTTCTGACGGAGGCATAGTATTCCATTGTATATATGTACCACATCTTCTTTATCCATTCATCTGTTGATGGGCACCTTGGCTCTTTCCACAGTGTGGCGATTGTGGCCATTGCTGCGATGAACATTGGGGTACATATGGCCCTTCTTTTCACTACATCCGTATCTTTGGGGTAAATGCCCAGTAGTGCAATTGCAGGGTCATAGGGTAGCTCTATCTTTAATTTTTTAAGGAATCTCCACACTGTTTTCCAAAGCGGCTGCACCAGTTTACATTCCCACCAACGGTGTAAGAGGGTTCCCCTTTCTCCGCAGCCTCTCCAACACTTGTTGTTTCCTGTCTGTTAATTTTGGCCATTCTGACTGGTGTAAGGTGGTATCTTAGAGTGGTTTTGATTTGAATTTCCCTGATAGCTAGTGACGCTGAACATTTTTTCATGTGTCTGTTGGCCGTTTGTATATCTTCTACGGAGAAGTGCCTCTTCATGTCTCTTGCCCAGTTTTTGATGTGTTCATCTTCTTTTTGGGTGTTGAGTTTGAGTAGTTCTTTATAGATCTTGGATACCAGCCCTTTGTCTGTAGTGTCATTTGCAAATATCTTCTCCCATTTGTGGGTTGCCTCTTTGTATTGTTGATTGTTTCTTTTGCTGTACAGAAGCTTTTTATTTTGATGAAGTCCAGAAGTTCATTTTCGCTTTTGTCTCCATTGCCTTTGGGGACGTGTCTTGAAAGAAGTTGCTGTGGCCGATGTCAAAGAGGTTACTGCCCCTGTTCTCTTCCAGGATTTTGATGGATTCCTGCCTCACATTGAGGTCTTTCATCCATTTCGAGTTTGCCTTTGTGTGTGGTGTAAGCGAATGGTCTAGTTTCATTCTTCTATATGTAGCTGTCCAATTTTCCCAGGACCATTTATTGAAGAGACTGTCCTTTTTCCACTGGATATTTTTTCCTGCTTTGTCAAAGATGATTTGACCATAGATTTGTGGGTCCATATGTGGGCTACCCACTCTGTTTCACTGGTCTGTTTCTCTGTTTTTATACCAGTACCATGCTGTCTTGGTAATCACGGCTTTGTAATAAAGCCTGAAGTCAGGTAATGAGATGCCCCCAGCTTTGCTTTTCTTCTTCAGCAATTCCTTAGCGATTCGGGGTCTTTCTTGGTTGAATACAAATTTTAGGATTGTTTGTTCTAACGTTTTGAAGAATGTTGGTGGAATTTTGATCGGAATGGCATTGAAAATGTAGATTGCTCTGGGCAGTATAGACATTTTGACAATGTTTATTCTTCCGATCCATGAGCATGGAATGCTCTTCCATCTTTTTGTGTCTTCTTCAATTTCTTTCATGAGTGTTCGGTAGTTCCTCGAGTATAGATCCTTGACTTCTTTGGTTAGGTTTATTCCTAATTATCTTATACTTTTTGGTGCTATAGTAAATGGAATCGATTCTCTGATTTCCCTTTCTATTTTTTCGTTGTTGGTGTATAAGAATGCAACTGATTTCTGCGTGTTGATTTTGTATCCTGCCACATTACCAAATTGTTGTATGAGATCTAGTAGTTTGGGGGTAGAGTCTTTTGGGTTTTCCACATATAGTATCATGTCATCTGCAAAGAGAGAGAGTTTGACTTCCTCTTTGCCAATCTGAATACCTTTTATTTCTTTCTGTTGTCTGATTGCTGTTGCTAGGACTTCTAACACTATGTTG
>PITA01031166.1:0-15590 GCA_004023965.1 Spilogale gracilis
GAATACCTTTTATTTCTTTCTGTTGTCTGATTGCTGTTGCTAGAACTTCTAACACTATGTTGAACAGTAGTGGTGAGAGTGGGCATCCCTGCCTTGTTCCTGATCTCAGAGGAAAGGCTGTCAGTTTTTCCCCATTGAGGATGATATTCGCTGTGGGTTTTTCGTAGATAGATTTTATGAGGTTGAGAAATGTTCCCTCGGATAGTACCATTTTTATTCCCACCAGCCAAGTGTAGTGGTTCCGGTTACCCCGTATCCTCACCAGCCCTTGGTGTCACCAATATTTGTTAGTTAAGTGATTCTAAGAGGTGCATGGTGGCATTTCTTTGCGATTTTAGGTTATATTCCCACAGTTGCAGGTGGTGTTAAACACCTTTCTGGAAGCTTATTTGCCATGCGTATGCCCTCTAGGTCAAGTGTTTTGCCCACTTATTAATTTGAGTTGTTTTCTTACTGTTGAGTTTTGTGAGTTCTTTGTATAATCTGGATATCCTTTGTCAGACATGATTTGCAAATACTTTCTTCTGGTCTGTGTTTGCCTTTTTATCTCTTGTATCTCTTGCAGAGTGAAAGTTTTCTTAAAAAGTACAATTAGCCCAAAAATAAAAAGTGCAACTTGGTAATTTTTCTCCTATGGATCATGCATTTGGTGTTGTGTCTGAGAATTCTTTGCTTAAACCCAGGTCATAAAAATTTCCTCCTGTGTTTTTTTTTCCCTTAGAAGTTTTATAGTTTTATGTCTTATGTTTAAATCTGTGCTCCATTTTGAGTTGATTTTTGTATAAGATGAAAGGCTCATGTACCATGGACATATGGATCACACATACATATTCCTCGCCTGTGCTCGCTAACTTTACTAGGTTTTCCTCTATGTTGGTCTGTTTTCTTTTTCACTGATTTTCACTCTTATTTTTATCATCTCCTTTCTTCTAATAACTTTGAACTTAATTTGCTCCCTTTCTGGATTCTGAAAAGCTCAGATCTAGAAGTTCATATCATTGACTTTATACCTATCTTCCTTTCTAATAAAGTAACTTAAAGCTATAAATTTCCCTCTAAATGCAGCTTTGCCTGCAACCAAAAAATTTTGGTGTGCTGTAGTTTTATTATCATTCAGTGCAAACTATTTTGAGACTCTGTTTGTGATTGTCCTCCCTGACTTATGGGTCTTGTAGAAGTGTGTTGTTTAATTTCCAAGCATTTGGGATTTTTTTTTTAACCTATCTTGTTCTTTGGGATTTTGATTTAATACCATTGTGGTCAGAGTTTTGCTTTATATTCCAGCATCTGGTATACGTAGGGAACCACAAAATTTATATTCTATGGTTGTGAGGCATAGG
The DNA here is from genome assembly GCA_004023965.1 of Spilogale gracilis. Classification (NCBI taxonomy): domain Eukaryota; kingdom Metazoa; phylum Chordata; class Mammalia; order Carnivora; family Mephitidae; genus Spilogale; species Spilogale gracilis. The sequence continues at coordinate 1,341 of PITA01031166.1, forward strand.
GTTCTATAAATATTAATTTGATCAAATTGGTTGATCGTGTTTTTCAATCTTTTGTATCTTTACTTGTACCATTTACTGGAAAAGCACGTTAAGATCTTCAACTGTAACTATGGTTTATCTATTTCTCCCTTTAGTTTTGAATTTTTTTGCTTCACCTGAAGCAAAGTCATCATTTGACATATGTATATATTTCATATTGCTCTGTCTTCTTGATGCATTAATCCTTATATCATAAAATGTTCCTTTTTGTCTCTATTTGTATACTTTGTCTTGAGGTCTCCTTTTTCTATTTCTGTTTTTCTATTGTTAATATAACCACACCAGGTTTCTTATCTGTTCTACTCTTTTAATTTACATCTGTTGCTGTGATTTATGGGTATCCTTTTTATAAGTAGCATATAATTGGGTCTTGCTTTTTCATCCACTCTGAAATGTCTGCCTCTTAGTTGAAGTAGACAACTGATTTTTTTTCATTATTTTATTTATTTTTTTTATTGTTACGAAAATTTTTTTTCCCAGTGTTCCAAGATTCATTCCCCATTCCCCACACCCAGTGCTCCACGCTTTAGGTGTCCCCAGTACCCACCACCAGGCTCTCCCATCCCTCCACCCCCCCTCCCTCCAAGTCCCTCAGTTTGTTTCTGTGTCCAAAGTCTCTGTTGTTTCATTTCCCTCCCTAGATTACCCTACTTCCCATTTACTTTCCTTCTCCCACTGTCCTCCAGGTTATCCCTCATGCACCGCAAGTAAGTGAAACCATGTGATTTTTAACATCTAGTGTGTCCCTTTAACCCACTGCAGGGTTATCCCTCATGTGTACCCCCCCTAGTTGTGCCCCCCATCCTGCCTGTGATGCACCCCTGGGATGCCTCCAACTCCCTCATCAAAAATACTGCTGCCATGAACATCCTTGTGTAGTCCCCTTAGCTGGGTAAGATTCTGTTTGAGATGTTTACCCAGAGTAGAGTGGTTGGCTTGCATGGTTTGCCTATACTTAATTTGACTGAGGATTGCCAGATTTAACAGTATGTCCTCATGGTGATGGGAATGATCCAGAAGAGAGAACAAAAAGATGATGAGAAGTGGGAAGGCTTGCTGCAGTCCCATGCTGGAGATACTGGGCCTGGGACCCACTGTGCGGGCAGAGGGCTTGCCTTGGCCAGGAACAGGGCCAAGTTTATTCCCAGAGAAAGAGGGAAAGCAGGGGCACCTGAGTGGCCTGGTTGGTTGGGTGGCTGCCTTTGGCTCAGGATGTGATCCCGGAGTTCTGGGATGGAGCCCTACTGCTAGGCAGGTAGGCCTGCTTCTCCCTCTCTCACTCCCCCTGCTTGTGTTCCCTCTCTGGCTGTGTTTCTCTCTGTCAAATAAATAAATGGAATCTTTAAAAAGAAAAAAAAAAGGGGGGGGAAAGCAGATGTTTGGGCCAATACAGGTAGATGGGTAGACGTGGGGATGGGAGCTTGGAGAAATTTTCTTCTGTGGCTTCTGTTTTCTCAGTAATGTAGGAAGCAACCTGACAAAGGATGGGGGAGGAGGCACTGGGAACTGAAAGAGAAGAAAGGCATGAGAGCACTGTCTTGGAGATCGGGACCATGAGTGGACCAAGGCAGCACAGCCTGATTACTGGGCTCTTTGCAGGGCGCGGTGGCCCTGAGCAAGAGCCAGTGGGGCTCGTGGGAGAGGCCTGGGGGCAGGGCAGCCTAGCACAGGGCTCAGTGTGTTCTGGTTAGCAGTGCTGCCTGCCTGGCACGGCGCTGGCCTCTGTGGGCGCAAAGTGGGCAGTGCAGGGCGGCTCACAGCACTCCCTCTGCAGTGGGAGCCAGCAAGCAGCCATTGAGATAATCATGCATTTACTGTTTTTGCGGGATGCCAGGGGAGACCAGGAATGGTGACAGTGCGGTGGGGATCGTGTTCCCCATTTCAGTGGGAAGTTCTGTAATTCTGTGAGCCTGCTGTTCAGCAAGGCGCTCAGCGCTGTTTTGTTGATAGCTTGATTTTGTGTTGTAGAAGTGATGCACGCTGTACAAAAGAAATTAGAAAAATGTAAAAAAGAATCATAAATAAAAAAGTAAAGATCACCTCAAATTGACCTTACCCCTGCAAAGATAACCTTTGTTAATTAACATTTAGATGATTTAGATTATTAATGGAAAGGTCTGGTCCCTACCCTGTGGGCCCTTGAGGTCTGACCTCCTACCCAAATGTTAGCATGTTAGGCTGGATGGGCCAAGAGTGATGACCTCCCATTGCTGGAGGAAATCAGGGAGGGCAGTATGGAGGAGTGGGGGGGGTCCAGGAATTGGATCTCGAAGGCTGAGGCTCTGTGAGCTTCTCTTGCTGTATTTTTTCCTCCCACCTCCCTTTGTTCAGTGCCTCTCTAAGATAAGACCAGCTCCCAGCCTCCATCCCACATGTGGCTGAGAAGGTGACACACTCTAGATGAGGCAAGTGGAGGGGCCCTACTCTGTGTGAGAAGCAAAGCAGCAGAGCAGCCCTGTGTGTCATTCCACTATAGCTGCTCCATTTGTGCAGCGCAAAGCCTGTGGGGATGTACTTGGTACTCATGTAAGGAGAATCCGTTCACCCCTACTTAACACATGGCCCAGTTCCCACACTGGAGCAAGAGGAGGAGTAGGGGCGCTTGTGCCACCCTCCCTGGCTCTGTGTCCCCTTCCAGATAGCAGCGACAGTGAGCTGGAGCTGTCCACGGTACGCCACCAGCCGGAGGGACTGGACCAGCTGCAGGCACAGACCAAGTTCACCAAGAAGGAGCTACAGTCCCTCTACAGGGGCTTCAAGAACGTGAGTACTACCCATCCCTCCAGGAGAGGCCCTGACCCACCTAGCCATCCTATCCCAGGCTCCGGGAAGGAGGGACCCTGGCCCAAAGAGATCTTCCAGAAACTTCTCCATGGCACAGCAAATATCCCAGCAGCCTTTATGGGTCTTGTGTTTTGTGGGAGAGCTGTCTGGGCTGGTCAGATTGCAGAATTAGTATCCTGAAGGCACCATCCTCCTTTCTGTGTGTCCCCAGGGCTGGCACGGGGAGGAGCATTCGGAGAGACTTACCCTTACCCCTCCTGCATCACCCTGCCCTGCGCCCAGACTTCCTCCAGCTCAGGGGCTCAGTAGGGCCCAGCAGTATCGTAGGAGCAGTATCCCCAGAGGGAGGAGAGAGGCCAGGCCCTGTGGAGTTTGGGTGTGGGGCTGGGGATGGTGGAGGTCACTGAAGGGTGACTTCCTCCTGCAGGAGTGTCCCACGGGCCTGGTGGATGAAGACACCTTCAAACTCATTTACTCCCAGTTCTTCCCTCAGGGAGGTGAGTGTGAGGCCAGGCCCCCTGGCTCTTCCCCAAATCCCCGCAACCCGCCTCTGGCAGCTCTACAAACCGGGGGGGAGGGGGGAATCCTTCCTTCCACCTTTGCCTGCCAGAGGCGTGGTGTGCTGCCTCTGTCCTATTGGAAGGGTGGGGACCCCAGCTCTGGAGGCAGCTGGAGCCCGCAGCGGGGCTGCCTGGGGTGGGAGCCCCGACACCCGACACACCCCATCGCTCCCCCTTGCTCTCCCTAGATGCCACCACTTACGCACACTTTCTCTTCAACGCCTTTGACGCTGATGGGAATGGCGCCATTCGCTTTGAGGTAGGTCCCCGACGACCCCTCCCACATCCCCTGCCCATGTAGCCTTCCGGGGCAGTCCTCCCTGTCCTCCCTGCCCTCGGGCTTCTCTCGGGCCTTCTGGAAGCCCAGACACCATCCTGGGTGTGAATGGTCCAGTGTGTCCTCTGGAGAAGGAGCGGGCTGTGCCGGCTGGTCCCCGGCCTAACTGCGAAGTTAGAGAAATGTGCCATGGCCATCTGGCCACCCTCTTCTCATTCACCCTTCTCTTCCCTTCCAGCCCCACCAAGCCCAGAGAGCTGCCAGGGCACACTGAAGCCCTAGGAACCCCATGTGAAATTGCATTTGAAAAGAGGGGCAAGGCTTCCCTCGGGAGTCTGTGCTCCTGGCAGAATTTCAGGCACCCAGCCCCAGAATTTATCCCTTGCCCCAAAGCAGGTGGACAGCCAGCCTGAGTGGGCGCGGAGAGTGAAGCCTGTGTGCCCGCCTCTGACGCCTGCCCCCCGGAGGGCCCTGCCTGGGCTCTGTGTGGCCGGCGAGCCAGCTGGCCCAGCTGTGGACTCCACCTCGACTGCCCACACGGGACCACTTGCGAGAGGCCCCGCCTGTGGAGCCCAGGCTCCTAAAAATAGCTGCAGGAGAAATGCTGAAACCTCTTTGGAGAGGAGAACCTTGCTGAGAGCCCGGCCTGATCAATAACCACCCTGCTCGGCTTCCGGGGCCAAGGGCAGCCGACAGGAAAGCAGAGGAGCAAGCTGGCCAGGCTCAGAAAGCTCTGGACGCCGGGGTGTAATAATAACCCTCCGGTAATGCCGCTCCGCTGACTTTTGTGCGGCGGCCAGCCTGCACACAGGCAGGGGCGGGGCAGGGGGCGGTGAGGCCATAGGCTTGTGCTGAGGCTGTGACGACAGGGGCCCCACGTGCACCCGGGCTGCAGGCTCCGGACTCATGCCGGGGCCAGCACAGTGTCGTCATCTGCCTTGTCTTCAGACCCGCGTGCAGTGGAAACCCAAGCACCACAAAGGCAGACGGGAAAAATTGATCGTCCTCCCCTGTGACCAGGCTCTTGTATATCCTTGAGGGGGCACCTAAGCGTTCCAGAGCTAAAGGGTGGGGAGGAATCATGTGAGAGAGTTTTTCTGGTTCAGAAATCAGCTGATGGGACAGCTCACCGGGGTCCTCATGTGCAGTAGGTCCTGGGACGGTCTCGGTCACACCCCTGTAGTCTTTGCTCTCGCTGCCCTGGGGGCGGGGTCTCGTGGTCCCTTCCAGGGTCTTTGTGGGGTGTGCTGTCTGCAGCTGCGCTGGGGGTGCTGTGTTCGGTGCCTTCTCAGCAGGGCGGGCACCTGCAGCGCCATCCCGGGCCTCCTGCAGGCCTCCTTGCCCTGAAGTCAACTTCTCTAGTTCCATACCCATGTGTTTGTTGGTCTTGAGGACTGTCTTGACTTCAGTGTTCTGCTCTAGGAAAGCTTTTTCAGAAAGAGAGGAGGGTATCTATGTCCCCAGGGACCATCCAGCAGCAGGGCCCAGTCCTGGGTGCCCCACGGGTTGGGATCCCCATGGCAGGAACGACTCCGATGGGTGGGGGTGACTCTTGGCCCACCTGAGCCAGACTCTTTCCATGTGCCCCTAAAACAAAAAGTCAGGTCAGCTTATTGATATTTATAGTGACCCCAATCTTTGTTGTATATTCTTGAGCGACAAGATACATATTAAAGTTTATTGATGTGGTAAAATATTGTAACTTCCTCCGCTCACCAGAAACAGTCCCAGAAGACAGAGCAGGACCCAAGCCAACCTCATCTTTGCCAAGCGGGAGCAGCGGTCCCGTGTGTCCCCCTCAGGGTCTACCTGCTGCGAGGTTCTTCTTGGGTCCTCTGGGATCTGCCCGCAGGAGGGAGCCTGGTCCTGGCCATCTGTAGGCACCAGAACCTTCCATGCCATTCAGGGCCTTTCTCATTCAACCCACTTGTCTGTCCAGCACACTGCTGCTCCTTTGGAGAGTTGGGGCCGGTTGTGTGTCTGGAGGAAGGGGCGGCTGCCTCTCCCTGAGCTCCCTCTGCAGTAACCCCCTCCCCATGTCGTTCATTGGCTAGACCCCTACACAGGCGCAGTAACTAGAGAGAACGCGTTGGGCCCTCATCACACCCTCTGCTCCCCGCTCCGGCTGAGCTCCTGCTCTGTACCCTACCGGAGGCTCCTCGTGTGCACTCGGCGTGGGAGTGGAGGCCGGTGTCACCGTGCCACAGCATCGTGCTCTCCGGGCTCTGCCTCAGGGGCACGACCACAGAGCAGGGGCTGTGGAGGCAAGGGACTTCGTTTGCCTTGGCGTTCAGGTCTGGGGTTTAGAGCTGGTGACAGTCCCACCTGAAACTGTGCTGTGCGGGGCTGGAAGTTTAGAACTACCAAGTCCTCCGCCGTGTGCTGGCAGGACAGGGGGTCCTCTGTGGGTTATGGAGGATGGACCAGTGGCCTTGCGGGGGAAAGTCCCACTCCGCTCTGGCCTCGTACCCTCACCACTGCTCGGAACGGAGACATCCTTGGATGGTTGTCACTGACTGAGGCTGTGAGGCGGCAGGCGGGCCTGGGTCTCTGAAGACAAGATGGTGGGGCAGGGGAAGAAGCGTGGTACTGGCCCCCACGTGGGCCTCACCATATCCTGCAGCCTCAAAGTGGGACTCCTCACCTTGGCCTCCCTTGGGAAAGCCTGTCAGATCCCAGGGACGTGATTCTGGGGATGCAGTACCTCTTCACTAAATCATGCGGGAGCTTCAGTGATGATTCCCTGCACTTAGGCACGTGGGAACCATCACCTCTTCCTACTTTAACATTTTCGTTTTCTTCACTGACACACACGCCGGACTTTGCGAGCCCAGTCGAGTGACAGGGCGTGCCTTGGAAGAGCAGCCGTGGAAGCACCCCACACACACCCGAGGAGGCCGCCACCTTCCACTCTAGCCCATGGCCACCATTTGCCTCTGTGTTCCCTTCCCAGCTGCCGGGTTCTAGACGATGGGCTCTCTGCTGTCGGGGGCACAGAGCTGGGTCTCCCATGGGCACACACACCTTTCCCATAGCCCCTGGCTTTCTGGAATGGTAGGATTCTGGTGAGACAGGGATTGTGGTTTACTCTGATGGCGTGAATTTGATGCCCAGCTGAGCCTTCCAGTGAACTGATTACGTTTTCTTTTCCCCACACACATTCTTACTTTGCCATGAGTTAACAGTGTTCCTGATTGTTGAGTTGCCTGGGGCCTGTGATCTCATCATTAATTCAACCCCAGGCCTTTCTCCAGTTGTCTGGATAGTCATCTCCCTGGGGACGCTCCCCAGCCTCTTTACCCCTGGGTTTGGGTCCCCTTGTTGCAGAATTCCTCACCTTCCTCTTCCTTGCTTTATTCTCTCTTCTCAGGGGTACAGCTATGAGCAGCTTCCAATGAAAGAGTAATGTGGGAGGTAACTCTTGAGGCTTTAGGTGTCTGGAAGCATCTTCATTGCATCCCTGTTCTTGCCTGATCCAGTGTCTGGGACCAAAGCTGCAGTGGAAAGTTGCCCTCCTTCCCAGTGCTGGGGACCGCACTTTGATGGCTTTTTGCCTTGTATCCCTGCCAGAGGCAAAGTGTGCCGAATCCTGACCCTGTGTACGAGACCTGATTTTGTTTGTGTTTGGTTGTGTTTTTCTCTCTGGAAGCTTGTAGGATCCTTATTTTTGCAGCTGGTGCCCGCAGGCAACACTGTGAGCCATTTCTTGTGCTGTGCTTGGCCTTGGCGGGACCGGGACACCCCAGCCTTCCATTCTGCGAAGTCCTTCCTTGCTTCTCTAGCCTGCTGTCCTCCATCTTCCCCAGTTCTCCCTGGAATTCCTGGTGCACAAGCGATGCTTCCTCCGGAGTGGAGCCCTCATTGCCCTCTTTTCTCTTTACTAGCCTTTTGCCTCTTCACACGACTTTAGGGAAGGTTCCATGTGCTCTTCCAAACCTCCTCCTGAGTCTGTCATTTTGCTTCCTTAATTTTTAATTCCCAAGAGCTCTTTCTTGTTCTCAATGACTCCCCTTTTGTAGCATCCTGTTCTTGTTTTTTGGGGGTAACAGATGTCTAATCTCTACTTTAGTCATTTTTGTTAAGTTTTTTTCCTCCTGGCGTAAGTTTTGTTTCTTTCAGATTGCTTCCCTGTTTCCCTTAGCCTTTCTCAGGTTCAGGCCTCCTGAGAGCCAGAGAATCTGATGTTTGAGGGGCAGCCAAACCCCTTGGTGCATGGCCTGGCCCCCTGCAGTCCATCGTCCTCCGCTCCCTCTTCTGGGACAGCCCGGCTCTGCTCCCTTCTTTCTTTTTTTTTTTTTTTTTTTGCTCCCTTCTTTCAAAAGAACCTGGGAGGGCCCCTTGGGGGCAGGGAGGGCTCACCTTGCAAGCCTTCCAGGAAATGGAAGAAAGGGCTTGCTTTGCACCAACTGTTAGAGCAGTTGGAGTTTTCCCACGGAAGCTGCTGGAACATTCATGTAATATTATAATAAATTATCTGCACATGTCAGAAATGATGACAGCATACAGGTGTGCCGTGACCCCAGAGCTGAGCACAGCTAGTGTAGCTTTTAAGCTGTAAGTTTTCAAGCATCTTGATACGCACATCCTTGGTAAACTAAAAGTGGAGCACATGCCTTTATTAAAAGAGCACCCTGGGTCTTCTCTGCCTGTACTCATGCTGTCAGTGGGTCTAAGACACCATGTGCTTGAATATCTGTATTTGAGAAGATCAGTACCAGCCACCATGTCATCCCCACCACGCACGCACACAACACACACACACACTCACGCTGTATTGACCTAATGGACACCATCTGCCTGTGCTCTCATGAAGGCTCCTCACCTCTTGGGGTTTGAATCCATACAGCAAACTGGAAATAAAATCTGGGCATTGGGCTGTCACTCCACACCCTCCTCTCCCTCCATAGGACTTTGTGGTCGGCCTGTCCATCCTCCTGCGAGGCACAGTCCATGAGAAGCTCAAGTGGGCCTTTAACCTGTACGACATCAACAAGGATGGCTACATCACCAAAGAGGTACAGGGCAGTGGGGGCGGGGGCTGCCTGCCCCTCTCCCTTGCTGCTGCACTACTCTCCCAGCCTCTCTCCTCCACTCCCCTGCTGCCCTGTCGGCCCCTCCTTTATCTCTTCAGAGACATGGTTCTCAGACCTGCACTGGAGGGGACAGCAGCTGGGGGCTCTCCTCCTCTCCAGGCTCTTGGTCCTGGATACCTGGGTGCAGGGGGCTGGGGCTTGTTTTGTGAGCCACATAGCTCCCTCTAGTTCGACAGATACGCTCAGGTCATTCTTTCTCACGGGGAGGTCCTGAGGTAGACACAAGCGGAAAAGTTGGGGACAGAGGGTAGGAGGAGCTGACCTTGGCTCCCGCCAGTCAAGGGGGCAGTGTGGTTGCTTCAGGCAAGTGGGGGCCCTCGCCATACTGGCCCAAATATTTTCTTGTGTATGAAAGAGTCGCTTGAGTTTCAGATTTGGGAGATGGCTCATCAGAATCTAGCTCCAGCTTCTGGAGAGTCAGAGTCTCACACTGGGCACACTAGATGAGGGTGCAGGAGCCCTCCCTGCTTGGATGCAGCTCCTCCCCTTGGGCCCTGGTACCTCCCTCCATCCTTGCAGCGAGGCTCATGCCAGCGCCTCTGGCCCCCCTCCAGGAGATGCTGGCCATTATGAAGTCCATCTATGACATGATGGGCCGTCACACGTACCCTATCCTGCGGGAGGACGCACCCCTGGAACATGTGGAGAGGTTCTTCCAGGTGAGAGCACTAGCTCCGGACCCTGAGGGGCAGGGCAGATGGGGGAGGGATGGGCTCCCTCTCTTAGGACAACCCTGGGCAGGTGCCTCCCCACCATGAGGAGGTTAACCTTGTATCCCCCACCGGGCCAGTTGTCAGGATCCTGGGGAGCAAATTAGAACATCATGCTCACTCCCCGATCCCCCGAGCCTCCTCTCGGCACACCAGGGCCTGTGGATTCCGAGACGTTGACACCCCAGGCCAGCGTTCTGGTGCCTTCCAAGAGCTCTCCCATCCCCTCCAGAAAAACCATGCAAGAGAAGTGGGGTTGGGGTGACCTTGCTCTGTGTCCCTGGGGATGAAAGGGGCTGAAGTTTCCACCTCCCATTGACTGGCGGCCCGCCCTGTGCCTCGGTTGCTCCATCTGCCCTGGCTGCCCGTCAGGGGGGTGAGGGGTCAGAGGAGTGTGGGGATGAGCTGTGGAAAGTGTAAGCCCGAGAAGGCTGCTGGGAAGTGGCAGGGTGTGGGGAGCAGACCGGGGAGGCGCCCGAGCAGTCACCTGTGCCACGGAGGCAGCTGGGGGGAGGGCATCATGTGGCCCGGATCCAGCGTAGAAGACAGAGGGGACAGGTTGGGATGCAGGGAACCCACAGACTCACTGAGGCCATGGCTTGGGTTACAGAAAATGGACCGGAATCAGGACGGAGTGGTGACCATTGATGAGTTTCTGGAGACCTGTCAGAAGGTAGGTGGCATCAGGAGTTGAGGACACCCAGGGTCCTGCCCCTGCCAGTCCCCAAGCCCCTCCCGACCTCCATTCTCCATGTTCCCACTCTGGTCTGAGCCCATCCCTTGGCCACCTGTGCCTGCCAGCCCACGGCCCACGGGCACATCCCTCAGACTGCCCTGTAGTGCCTCATGTCAGAGGGGCAGCTGAGGGCCAATAGGAGGAGGGTTAGGCCCCGGGGCCCTTAGCGCAGGGTCACGCTGTAAGAAAGGTGCCCGGAGCCTCCCCCAGTCTTTTGGCCTTCCTCTTCAGAGCACCCTTGGGGGCCATGACATGTTCCTCCACTGCCTCACTCCCAGAGCGGCCTCTCAGGCCCCTCTGGCCTCCATCTGAGTGCAGCCAGGGAAGTCTGTTCATCAGCCGGTCAGCAGCCCCCAGAGGCGCTTGTAGTCAGGCGCTGGAGAGAGGCTGGGCCTGACCAGCTGCCCCTTCCCCCAGAAAGACAGAGTATCCACTGCAGGCTTTTGAGCCCCTGGGAGGAATTTGCTCAAGGTAGGATCAGTGTGGGCATGGGCCCCTGCTGCCCACCCGGGGTCTGACCAGGCCTCTCCTCCTCCTCTCTCCACACAGGATGAGAACATCATGAGCTCCATGCAGCTGTTTGAGAATGTCATCTAGGCCGCGACGGTGGGGAGGGGTCCTTGAGTGGCCACTGCCACCAAGGAAATCTCAGTCCTGCCGGGAGAAGCTTCCATGAGAAACTTTTTTCTAATATATTTGCAAAAAGTGAAGAGTTTGCTCTAGACACACACACACACACACACACACAGCCCATTCCTCTGGGCTGGGAGAGGGGGTGCCAAGGTCAGGGAGGGGCTGGGAGCTGGATCCAGGTGACAAGAGCTGTACCACCCGGGGCCAGTCCCTGTCCAGGCCAGTGCGGTGGGGCCGCCTCTGGAGTGGGCACTGAACGAGCCGTATCCGCAGGCTGCCGGCCACAGGGCGCTGTCAGGAAAGTGCTCGAGGTCCCCTACAGAAGAGGATCCAGTCTCCCAAAGAAAGGCCCCTCTGGTGTGAGTCCCCTCACCTCTCCCTCCCATCATCCTTCTTTCCCACCCCACATGGGCCAGGTTATGGGAGCAACTCTGGGCTTCTTGTCCCCCAGCCACTCCACTGCCCACCGACTGCACTCCCAGAATGCTCGTCACCACAGGACACTTCCAGGGCGGTGGGGTCAAGAGAGTTGGGCCAAGGAAAGGGGTAGTAATGGAGACCATCTGCTGTTTGCTGGAAACACTTCCCTGGGGTCCTAGGATGCCTCACACTCCACTGGTAAGCTCCAGGGGTGAGGGGCCACTGGACCCTCTTCTCTCCATCCTGGGAAGGGGGCCTTTCAAGCTCAGGGATTGGATTTCTTGGTGGAGGATCTTAGGGGAACTGTCCACCAAGTCCACTGCAGTGGAGGAAGCCTTCCCTTGCACGGGTCCTAGCTCAGCAGGATGAAGTGGGTGGGGCTGCCCATCGCCCTCGGGCAACCCCAAGGTCAAAACAGGTTCTAAGAAGAGGTCCCAAGGATCAGGGACTGGCAGCCAGGGAGCCTAGGTGGTGGAGCAGGACTGAGAAGGGGCTTCTCCCTCCTTTCTTGTCTGTTCCTGTGTCCGTTGGCCCCCAGCTTGGATGAGTACTTGGCCACCACTTCCTGATTAGGTCCTAAAGCAATGGGGCACCCCTCTGTTCACAGGCTCACCTGGCCCCGTATAAAAGCACAAAGGCCCCAGAGCAGCTCAAGCTGCAGCCCACCAAGGGAGCCAAGGGCACTCTGTTTTTCCAAGATCAGGCCCCCCTAGTGGGCTGAGGCCTGGGTCGCAGTGGCCCCAATCACGTAGCTCTGGAGAAGAAGCATGGGGGGTCCGTTCTGTGCCTCAGAGCCATGAGGCCTCAGAGCCCATCCCCAGCCCAGCCTGGCTCACCAACATTCAAAAGCACAAATCACAGGGACTGTCCTTGTCTGGGTTCTGCTTTGGGGATGGGGGTCCCTGTCAGCCTGAAGGCAGAGCCGTGAGTGAGCACTGAGGGGCCTGAGGCCAATGAGAGGTCAACAGAAACCTCCAGGAAAGAAAGGCTGCTCTCATCCTCCCAGGCCTCCCCAAGAAGGAATCCAGTTCTTTCTGAGGAACATTCCCGTACAATACATTCCACCGGCTGCCACCCCGTCTCTGCTCGGGCCTGGCCCAAGGGTGAGCAGGGCCCTTGAAGGAAAGGTGGAATGGTGGAGGCCACGGAGATTGGCCTGGTTCGGTCACAGGGACCCCTTGGCACCCACGCGCACAGGTGGTCCTCTCCCTTGGAGTTGTACTGACACCCTACCGCCAGTTTGACTGGGGTGGGGGGTTCTTTCTTCCCTCCTCCAGGAGGGCATCCCCTTTCCCTGGCTCAGGGATCTCCTCCCCCTTCACCCACCCCCAGCCCTCCCAGCTGGCGTAGCTGTGCTTCTGAGGGGCCCAGGCCATAGAAGAGGGTCACCACCATGCCCCTGCCCCTCTTGGCCGGGGGCCAGACTGGCTGCACGTCCAAGCAGGAGGGGTCTGTCTCCCACGCTGGGATGCGGACTGGCCGCATGTCTGCATGGCAGAAATGTCTCCCTTGGGTGCAGCCTGGGGGGGGGGGGTGGCTCCTATCTCAGCGCCCACCAGTATTCAGTCCTGTATATTTTAATAAAATAAACTTGGCAAAGAAGAGGGACTCTTGTTGGCTTTATCCCAACTCTGGATTTCAGTCCAGCTCCTCCCATCCCTGCTGCTATTAGCCATGGCTCTTACCCAGGCCTGTGCTGGTAAATGTTTGACGTTCCCTGAACTGTAGCATTTGCCAATGTCCCTTCCCTAGCTCGCCTTCAGGCTTCCGCTGTGATGTCACTGAGGGCGGAGCCGGGATAGAGGCCCATTTTTGGGAAGCCTTTACAAGAAGCTCCACCCCCCCACCCCGGACTTCTGCAGAACCAGTGGGGCAGGGTGACTTCTTGAGGTGCCATTTGCATTTCCTTCCCAGACCCCTTTTTTCCAGTTCCAAGAAGTCGTTTCTGCCGTGTCCCCTTGGCTGGAGGGTGCAGGGTACAGGGCAGAAGCAGAATCTGCCTGAAGGTGGCTTCCTCTCCTAGCTTTATTTTCAAGAGTAAACTCAGTAGAATGGTGCCAGGGGAGGGGCAAGAAACGAGAACCTGGCAGGAACCTGGCAGAGTGGACGGGCTTTCCCCAGCTCCAGGATGGGGAGGAGGGAGGTTCTGGGGGGATCTGCAGTGCTTTAAAGGCCAGACCCCATGCCATGTGACATCACCTCCACGGTGAGCACAGACTCAAGCCTCCATGAGTCACCAGGTTTGACAGATGGGCATCGAGGACAGGTGGCAGGAACCCACTTCCACCATCACACACACCAAAGTCCCCTCTCTGCCTGAGCCCCAGGGCCTTGGCACAATCCAGGTAAGGAAGCCCCGATCTTGCTGTCTAGGATGGGAGAGAATGTTCACTCTGGTCAGAGCCTAAAGGGCACAGACGGGAAAGCTAGATTAAAAGATCTTAGGACCTCCCAGTCATTGAAGAATGGAGCCAAACAGATGGCTTGAGGCTATCTGTAAACCCTGACTCACTTCATGATTGTCTACTGAGCTCAGAGTGGGGAAAGCCCTTCCATCTATCATCCATCCATCCTCCCTCCTCCCTCCATCTATCCATCATTCATCCTTCCTCTATCCATCATCCCTCCATCCGTTATCCATCCTCCCTCCATCCGTCATCCATCCTCCCTCCATCTATCCATCATCCATCCATCATCCATCCTTGTCCATGCATCCATCATCCATCCATTTATACATCTGTTTTCCACTCATCAACTCAGCACCTTCCTGACCTGGATACTCCATGCAGAGGTGGTGACCAGGGTATGCCTTCTGTGTGACTGGGTGGCAGTGACGGGTCAAAAGGAGCCCTGGGTTCAGGGACAGGAGATGTTAGCCCTGACCCGGGCCATAAAACTTACATGGCCTTGGACAAGCCCCATCCTCTCTTGCTGTCTGGGTGTTGGTGTAGAAGAGGAGGGAACACTTTCCAACTCATTTTAAAGAGTAGTAGTACCA
>PITA01031167.1:0-15555 GCA_004023965.1 Spilogale gracilis
TGATGGTAAACAAGCGAATGCCCGAGAAATGTGTTGAATAGCACCAGAAAATATGACTACTTTGATTATAACAACTCATGGAAGAACTTACTTGGCCTTTAGCCACCTGGAGGGGATCAGCATACCTTTAGTGCCGAAGGGTGGACGGCGTCAGGCGGTGGGTCTTCTAAAGCCAGCTCCTGCCTCCTTTCTACCCGGACGTCTGCGTAACTGATCAGGAAATCAAGAGACCACAGTTGGAGGTGGGACGTACCAGATGGCAACAGTGAAGAGCACTCGTGTGGAACATCGAGGTACCCCCAGGATGCCCACCCCAGAACTGTCCACACGAAGGAGTCTGGTCTTGGCACTTGTTCAAGGAAGGAGTTTCATTCTGTGCCTAACTGCCTCTGGGGTGACTTCTAATGTGTCATCCAAAGTATTTTCCTTTCCAGGATGTTTTGATTCCCTTCTCCTCTACTTATTTTCTCCCTATGCCCTGAAACTTTCAAACATAATTGTCTTTAGAAACATATCGTCATCTACAGGATAAGTCATGGCTTTTGAATAATCAGAAGGCTTTCTTAAAACCTACCCAGTCTGGATTGTCTGTACAGAGAAGTGATGCATGAATTTTTTAGTACTTACAACCTTTGAAATTTTTCTCTCAAACAAACTGAGATCTAGACCCAGAGCCCTGATTTGTCTGGGGGCCCACTTTTAAAGTAGTGTGGGGAAATCAATCCAATGTGGGTGATGGCCGAAGGGCCCCAGCTCTGGCCTCTGCCTCATGTGTAGAGGAACATGCTAGCTGAGAGCCCCTGGAATGCTTGTTACCTTATTTACTAACTAGTTCACTCCCTACTTTCTCCGAGAGTTGCTTTCCAAGATTTGGGAGGTAGAGGATGGAGAGGAAGAGCAAGGTCAAGAGCAGAGTCTGAAGACCAAGATGTTGATGCTATCCAGCCTTCCCTGACGGGCAAAAGGACCCTGTGGCAAAGGCCCAGGCTGGGTGGTGGTGGTGGGACTCATGTCGTCAGAAGCCACTGGCTACTGAAGTGGTTGAGGGTGGGCCGAGAAGCTACGGTCAAGTTCCTAAGAGCAACATACAGTGTGATGGTCAGGGTCACTGGCAGGAAAGACCAGCGTTTCTCCCCACTTATTAAAAGAAAAGAGATTTACTTGTTGACTGTATATACGCATGTGTGTGCATGGTACCCATCTATTTATCTGCCTACCCACCTGCCCACTTGTTACCTATCAATCATCTATCTCTGTGCGTATGTATAAAATGCAGTGCGGAATATAGGCTATGTACATACACCAACCTATCATCTATCATGTGTATATACACACATACCGACAATATATGTAAACTTCTTTCTTTGCTCTGCTCAAATGCTCTTCCCAAACCAGTTTAAAACTGACTGATGTCCTTAAAATTTCCATGTCAGGGGAAAAAAAAAACCCATGAATGACGTTTCCCCTCTACCTTTGGGAATCATGACCCTACGGAGGCCACGTCTCCAGGAAAGGCCCGATAGGTGGCCTCCCTCGGAAACTCTGCTCACCCCCCACTGGGCTGGGGGCTCCCCGGGGCCAGGGAGAACAGCCAGGAACCCTCTCCCCACTGGCAGCCAGGCTCTATCCCCAATGCTGCCTCGTTGCCAGCAGGGGCATTAAAAACAGAGGGGACTAGATCTGTGAGTGATTTAGAGGCAAAAATTTTAATTTTCTTCTCCAAACAGTGACAAGAGACGATGGGGGGGGATGAATGGAAATGAGGGGAAAATGTGGAAGTAGGTCAGTGGACTGCTAACTCACTAAGTCGCATCCTGGCAGCCTGCGGGGGCGCTAATCCGAACCCTCAGCCTGGGCGGGTGGAGTGGAGTGGGGGGTGGGGAACAGAGGTGCGTGTGTCCTGTGTCCCAGGAAGGAAGCGGAGTTCTAGAGACTACTCCGTGAACCGCGGAGGAGCCCGGCCCCGCAGAGGAACTCAAGCCTGGGGCTCCCTTGCTCTGCGGAACCGGGGACCCCTCGCCACCCCCGCAGCCCCAGCCCTCACCTGACGACCGAGTGCGTGCACACGATGAACTCGGGCTTCGAGTTCCACTGGTGGTACGTGATGTAGTAGTGCGTCTGCAGCCAGATCCACTGCTGGCCTTTGGTCAGAAAGCGGTAGCAACAGGACTTCCCTTTCCCAAACTGCATCACTGTGGGCAGGAAACAGAGGCTGCCTAGAGCACACGTTGGTACGACAATGATCCCTGCCCCAGAAGGTACTGTTGAAAAGAGACGCTTTCAGAAACACCGTGTACTTCTCCAGGTGTGCCGCATCTTAAGTGACTAGCAAGATCCCGGCAAACGATACTGAATCCTTAAATAAGGGAAGAACAATCTGCCTGCTTCCCCAAGTACTCAAAGGCTGAAGAGAGCCTCCGATGAGGGCAGGCTCCCAAACTGGCGTTTCATTACAAAGAGGCCCGGCTTTGCCTGTGGCGGGAGCCGAGCTCGGGAGAGACAATCCAGACCCTGGGAGAACTGGGCCCAAAACAGACGGGACAGCCCGCAACCTCCACACGGATTCAGTGGCTGTCAGTCAGCAGTTCCTGCTTTGTCTACGGTCCTAAATGAGAACGTCCCCTACCGTCACCTTCCAGCTCGGGCCCCCCGCCACAGGGCTGTCTGTCATTGGGCTTCTCTGGGGGTGTCTGGAACACAATGGGTGCTGTTGGAGGATCAGCCAGTGCGGGGTGGAAAGGAAGAACAGTTGGGGTCACTGCTTCAGTGCTTGGGATTAGCCCCTCGTTCTGCAAACACATAGCAGATCTCACAACTGGGGCACTAAAGAGACAATGGAAGTCACTGTCTTGGAGAATGTAATGTCTGAAGAGGTAGGAAGCCCAGCAGAGCAAGGACCTGGGCTCCACGGAGGGAGAATGTCTGACCTGAGGTCTGGGCCAAGTCCTTCAGACCATGAGGGGAATTCTATACCCGGGGAGGCCTTGTTCCATGAGAAGGGTCAGAAGCAGCCCAGGCTTGAAATAACCACACTTCTCACATTCTCATGTGCCCACAGATCGCTGGGGCGTGTGGGTCTTGTTCAAATGGAAGCTCTGATTCTGCAGGCCTGGCGGGAAAGCCCAAGAGTCCATAAGGCAGATCGACCCCGTGCGATGCTCTTGCTGCTGTTTGAGGACCATACTTTGAGGAGCAAAGGGCTCCAGTTTTAAAGATTAGCCTCAGATTCTAACAGAGGATCCCAATGGAACTCAAGCCTATTCTTCCTTTGACAAGAAGCGCGGAGAAGAGAAAGTTACAATGGGCATTATAGCATGTCCACAAAAATACAGTGTTGGCGGCCAATTCCTGTGTCGGGATGACGAAAAGTGTTCCTGTTTAAAGCTAGAACTTAGCACAGAGGATATGGCTTTACATGGTCAATCCCTGATGACTCTTGCTAAGTAAGAATCCAGATCTGCTGGCGTTCACCCCTTCCCACTCCCCCGTCACGAGTCCTACCTCCCCTACCTCTGTCCACCTGTTGTCTTCTTCTGTGGTACAGAGCCTTCCCCAATGCCCTCCCCCGCTGGGCCAGCCCCCCAATATCCTGAGCATATCCCCCCAGTGCAGTGACAGCATCCTATAACATCACCTAGTTCCGCTTTTCTATGAGACCTTGCTCCCGTAGAACAGCAAGGAGATTCTGATCATGTTTCTGTCCCGGGCCATATACGTCTCTTGACAGAAAGCAGTGACACTGAACTCCGTATTTTGTCTTCGAAATGTATTGCATAACTTAGAAAAAATGACCATCATTGTCTTATTTTCTTATGCCAGATTAAAATAGCTTGCATATCTGCAGGGTAGGCAACGTGCTGGGGGGGCGGGGTGTGGAGGGGGTGTGGGCGGAGGCTGGGCAAGGTCAATTCCAGGTGGGAGCACAACCCAGGGTCAAATTACAGAAGGACCTCCACCGCACTCCTACATCATTTCAGAGAAAACGGTGTTCCTTTTCAGAAAGAAACCAAGTGATAAACAGATTTCCAGGGCCCAAGAGTCATGCTGTCGGGGCTCCGGGGCGGCCGCTGGAGGCCTCCCGGCCCTGTGGCTGGGCGTGGGTACTCACAGTGCCGGTGGCACCTGGCCAGGAGCTCCAGATCGTCGATGTGGTAGTAGTCATAGCCCGAGGTCCCCAGAACTTCAAAAGGCAAGTATCCTATGATCGGAGGGGCTCTGCCAAGCAATGTGGACAGTTCATCAGAGAGCAAGTGCCCTGCCTGACACACAATGGTAGCCCTTCCATCCAGAGGGGGGACAGTCTGCACATTTCATGATCAACACAGCGGCCTCATTTCTCAAGAACAAGGGCAGGAACGTAATTATGCAATGGTTTAAACCAGACAGGCTGTGTTTTCCAAAGTGCTCAAATTCGGTTTCATTGGCATGCCCTGGGTTAAATAATAATACATTTTATCATTACTGAGTAATTAAAAACAGCTATAGATTGGGTCAGTCCAACCCCAAAACATAATAAGAAGTTAAGGGGTGGGGGAGGGAGTCAGATTTCTCATCCTTAGAAAGAAGATTGAACTAAAGGGACAAAAGGGTATTGAGAGAAATAAGAGGGAGAGTTTCTCTCCCACCTGCTCCTGACTTCCTGGGAACTTCAGAGGGTCCCAAGGAGTGGGTGTGGGGGTGAGGGTAGCCCAAGGATGTCCCCAGGCTGTGGCACCTGGCTCTCCCGAGATGTTCTGACCCAAACACAGATCATATCCACGGACGACTTGCAGAAGCCACCTCATTGTTGGCCAGGAATGATTTTTCCTGCTGTCAGAAAGCCCTTCTCTGTGAAGGGACCAGGCCTGACTTTTCTCTCCCAAGGAGAGCCTGGCTCATGCAAACATTTGAAAAGGACCCAACCCAAACATGTTTTTCTTTTCACAAACCTGTGATCCAGAAATAAAAATTTCCATTCCAAGCTATGCCTTGAAGTGAATTCCTCTAAGGGTTCATCAACTATGCACATTTCCTGTATTAGAAGGGAAAAAAAAAATGCTGCTCGGGATGCCAGATGCACACCCTAGGCTGGTTCAAGAATGCATTGTGGAAGGGTAACAGAAGTTAAAATCATTGAGAGCAAGTCTCCAAGTTGTGTTGGACTGAAACTCATCGTCTGTAGCTAATTTCAGTATTAGCTGATACTAAATTTATTTCACAAGCTGGGGAAAAACACCAAAGAGCCAAAATGTTACACCACTCCTTCCCATTATCTAGAAGTGTGGTAAACATGTGGAAAATGGCTTTTCATCTGAATCTGAATGACTAATGGAACTTGACATCCATGCCACGGAGGTTAAAGTAATCGCAGATGAGAGGATACGGACAACCGTTAGCTCTGACAGAGGGTCCTCCCCTCGGCCTGTCCTGAGTGGTGTTAACATGGGCAGGAAAGATAGGAGGGTCCACAGAGTTGCAAAAGAGCCTCTCCTCCGGCTGGGCTGACCGGCACTGACTCTGCCTTCCAACAAAATAGCTCACAGGAAACCAGAGTGAAGGCAAGGGGAAGGTTGGGCGGTCACGGGTCTAGAGGTCAGACAGTTCAAGTTTTCAACGTCGGTGGCAGTGTTCTTGTAGTCTTATTCTTCCCCATTAAGACGGTTAATTAGTTATGATCAAATGTGACTCAGTTGTACCAGTTCTATGTGATGAATTCTCTCCCGATACTTGCCTTTAAGAACTGGGGCGTTGCCAGGCGAACCGTGGCGATGAAGCAGACCTCCTTTCCGAGCGGCACCTGGGAGGGCCTTGAAAGGGTGCTGTCGAAGCCGTTACAAGCGGGGCTAGGCACTGGGGCGGGAGGGGACAGAAAGACAGACAGGTTAGGCCCGGGTGGCAAGGCGGCCGAACCCTCCCTGGCACCGCCGTCAGCCAGCACCACGCTCAGGGCTTCGCGAACTTTCACTTGCTTCCTTGGCCTCAGGACCCAGGGTGTTCCCCAGAGGAACACAGGGTCTGCCACAGACTTGCGGGCTCTGGGCTCTGCATGGGGGACAAACCTGTTCACAAGCGCCTTCTTCTCCTCACTGGGACGTCTGGGAAGGCACGACTTTCCTCAGTCTACAGAGGAGGCCACTTAGGCCTGGAAAGCTCGCGTGTATTAACCGAGGTTGCTCAGAGCAGTAATAATGAAGTGAGGACTCTAGCTAGGTCTTCTGACTCCAAGCCTGGAGTTCTCCCAGGGCACAGAGGGGATTGTTCAAGGCTCGTGCCCACCATGGGGTTGAGAACAGGGCCCCGCACACCCTCTGGGAGGGGCCAGCTGCCATCTTCCCCGGGAGTTAAAGACCTGGCTTCACCGTGACTGCTTTACCTTTTGGACCAAAGAACAATTCTGCTATTTCAGGTGGAGTATGCTGGGTGGGGAAAAGAACCCTGTTAAATATGAGAAAAGTCGGCGGGCCGTGTATATGGCATTCTCGAACTTGGCTACACACTAGATTCCTTGGGACCTTCTACATGCCTCCCAGCTGCCGAGACCCTGTTCCCAGCTCTGCTAATTCAGGAACTCTGGGTGGGAAGCCCAGGCACTGGCACTCTTAAAAGCCCCCCCAACATTTAGTACCACGCAGCCAAGATTGAGGATCTTTACGCTAGATAATCTATACTACCTCTTTCTTTTTCAAATGGAGTTGATTATATCCTGAACCAGATCCTGAATGCTAAGTACATTTCTGAGCTGGTAGATTTAAACATAGCTGTGTTTTCCAATTTGAGAACATATAAAGCAACAGAAAATGAAATGCATTCTAAAATGAAATCTGCAAGACTTTCTTTGGATTTCAGCTTTCCAATAATTTTTGTTTTATATGTTCGTAGGTTTCTAAGTGATTCTATAATGTGGTCTTCTAACCACTAACATGAATAAATTCATTTTACCAAACATATTCTCTGAATGCGTTCACATACATATTAATATGAATGTTTCCAAACATGAATATAAAGGGGGGCAAAGTAGGAAATGGTGGTCCCTAGAGAGTTCGCATCTGTCATTAGTTGGCTTAGACCAACGAAGATTAATGTGTGGGGTGAGCCAAGGCATTCACCCAGGGAAGAGAAAGCAATCCCACAGGGGAAGGGTCTGCAGATGTGAACATCTGCATAATAATAAGAAAAAGACATTAACACTTTTCCCAGATGTGAAATATCCTCGCTGCTTGAAGCAGAGAGACATCACCTGCCAGTTAAAGACCTAATAAAATTCTCCCTACTCTTTCAGAAAATCTAGGCCTTCTAAGTGAAATTCTGAGGACTTCTGGGGAATTTTTAAGAAACAGTCTCTCTCATCTGTCTCTAAACCATGCGCCTTGCTGGAATGATCCACAGGCTCTGTCAGTAAGCGCCTTCATCAGTGATTTACTGTGAGGAAGGCAGGGGGACGGAGAGAGCGTGCGGTAGGGAAACCCCAGCCTCTAATGATTTCTTCAAGGGGCAGAGATCATGGAAATTAAGTGAATGTTCTGCAGAGCTTACCCCTGGCCTGGCTGTCTCTCAGTGCCGTTTTATCCATCTTTTGAGAACAGCTAAGGTTTTAAAGATGAAAATGCTCCCCGCAGGGGAAATTTCATTATTGCTTACAGCCTGCACTAGAGAAGCTAGATACATTACAGAGGGCCCAGAACCAAGCAAACGCCTCCTCCAAATGAGCTTTCTCCCCCAAAACCTGAAGCAGCTGAGGGTTTGATCAAACGGGTGGTAAATCAAGGATGAAAGTTTTCACAGAGGCCAAAGGGAAAACCTTGGGGGAAGTCAAGGGGAAGAGGATACTTGAAACAGCTTGCCGACTGCGTTTCAAATGACTTCGACTCACAGTAGGAGGCTCGGAGTCTATGTAGGAGCAAACTGCTTCCTGGGACTTCATGGGAATATTTAGCACTTAGAATAACTTCCCTGGCACTTCTTATCCCAAGGTAGTTAAAAAACATTAATTAAGGATTTAATTAGTTGTTTCAATTTAAGTAATAGAAAAAACATATCTAATTACAGCTGGCTTCCCGAGCCTCTTGGAAGGATTACCCGGCGGATGCCGGCCCAGCCCTAGTTACCAGCCTTCTCCTTTCCTCCACCGCTTTAAGACATTCACACACACAGCACGCAGGCCACAGATAAATGTAATCATGGCTTGCTACATTTTTTTGCCCCAAGGGTCATCTGACTTGAAATTGATCTTCCTCTTGTCCAGAGCTCAAGAGATAGGTTTCCCCTATGGCAGGAACTGGGTCTAGTTGTCTCCCACTCTGAGCGGGCCGTCTGCACACAGTAGGTGCTCTACATGTGTCTGCTGAACGTGTCTCTGATGAGATGACCTTCCGTCGCATGCCCAAACCACAGCTTAAGTCCCGGTTGGGGGGAGGCACCTTCTGATCCAGTCAGTAACTGACACACAGGCCTTGAGACCCCACGTGGCTCCCCTTGTGCGGCCAACCTGGGGCTGCTGGCGGCTGGCTCGCTGTGGCAGAGTGCCTTGGAGCACCGTCCTAGGTCCCAGCGGCCCTCGGGCTAGCTCACTGCCCTACTAGTGTGTTTACACTAGTCAGAAGGTCCCTAGGCAAGGTCTGCTGCAAATCAGCAACAGAAGGCACCACTGTGAAAACAGTATGAGTGGACTCATGCTTGGAAAGACGCAAGAGGGTGCTCTGCTTCTGGTCTTCCTACTACTAAAGGGGTCCACGGCAGGGATCAAGCCCCCCTCTGCTCCTGAACCCTTCACCACAGCCTCTAATTTGAGAGACCCTGGAAGAATTTGGCCTTGGGCTGGCATGCTAGAGAATCTGAATACAAGAGAGCCCCAAGGTTCTTGGAGAGAAGAGGAGTGATTAGAGTTTGTCTCACTTGGCACCTGGGGTTGGTTTCCAAGTCTGTCTGATGGTAAAGGTGACCTCTCAAGTCAGTCTAAGAACTTAAGGATGACCGAGGGGGCAGGAAGGACTTGGGTGGCATGAGCCGTGTTTGCAAAGGGGCAGGAAAGAATGGGGAGGAAACGAGGTAGGGATAGTGAATACAGCTTATAGAGAAGGAGCAGAAACAAATGGAAAAAGGGGTACAGACTGTTCCTCAGACTGGTCCTGTCATCGGGCCTTAACAATTAAGTATGCTGGTCAGAGATGGGCTGCTCATGATAAATTAGTTGCAGCAGCTGTAGGAAAACACAGTAATGGTCCACACGGGGCGCGGGGCGGGGGGGGCGACAAATCACTTTCTCAGCACTTCCCGGAACAAACAAAAATGTAAAGCCGAAAGGTGTCCAGGAAGATGTGAAACAATCAGGAGGCCCGCTAAAGGAAGAAAAACGTTCTTAAATCTCATTTATGATGAATGTCCAAAACGTCTGGGCTACAGTGTTGGATGTTAAGGAAATAATAATTTCCTGCACATTTGCGAGAAATCCTCTCCCGCTCATTAAGCACGATTTTCAGGCTCTTCTCTTTTCCGTGCACAGCACAGCGTGCTTCAACTGATGTGTCCTCAACAGCCGGGTCCCGGGTTCTTGGGATAGCTGCAGCAAAACAATCCTGCCGGGGTTTTGGCCCTGGGGTACCGCCTAACTTGCCGGGGCCACAAGTGCGTGCGTGGCTCATGCTTTATTTCCATCAGTGCTGTTTGGCATCGGAAAGAAAGAACGAGCTTGGAGAGAAGCTGAGAACCACATGAGAGAGCTAGAGATTTCCAATTTGCTGGATTGAAAAAATGACTCTGATGGGAAAATATACGACTCACTTAAATATTTCTCCTTTCCTTTGGCATTCATTAATTAAAATAAGTATTTTGGGGGGCTGGGAGGTTGTCACGGCGTTGACAAGATATCCACCAGATGGTTGGTGTGGATGGGGCCAGATGAGTCGTAGGCTCAGGGAAGTGAACTTCCTATAGGCTGTCGCCCCCTGTCCTCCAAGCGGACGTCTGGTGCACATTTTTATCACAATGACTGCACAACGTCTATAGAAGGGCCCTGGCTCCCAGGCTGAAGCCAGCGGGGGAACATGTCTGATACATGTCTGGCCATTCCTTGCCGCCCATTTCAATATGGGCTCTTCAATAGATGCTCAAGCAGGACAATGTCCTTGTGTAGCCACTTGTTCTTTATTGTGATCTTAATTCCTCTGTGATCTAATCTGGCAGCAATGCCGAGAAAGGAAGCATGAACCACGTACACACTGGTTGCCCGGGCAAGCAGGGCTGTGCCCCGGGGCCAAAACCCGGGCAGGATTATTTTGCTGCACCTGTCCCAAGAACCCGGTCACCCTGCTAGAGAAGGAAGCGGCACTTCCTTGCTGGTGTGGAGGGGACACTCTGCTTCTTGCTCTTGGGGGCCTGTGACAGATAGAAGAGAACTTCCTTCCCGTGCTCAGCTCACGTCTCCATTCTAGTGAGGTCTGGCGGGTGTGGCTCTGTTCCCCTAAGGGACAAATCTCAATTCAGCTCAGGGAAACAAGAAACAAAACCCCCAAAGCCCTAAAATGAGGCAACCTACAGAAATCCCACGGAACATACGGAATCGAGTGTTGTAAGCTGAAAAGCCTCCCTTTCTGCCAGTGTTTCAAATCTGGTTGTGTGGTTAGAAGCGAATAGGTAAAATGAGGGCAGGGAAACTTTTATACTCTGGTGTGTGGTTTCTGGAAAGCCCAGAGTGGAATGTTTGCTGAGGGTGACCTATTTGGAACCACACCAGTAACTTTTGAAATACTGCTTTCTGGATTTCAGTCAGATGCACATTTAAATCCAAGTCTGGGGGAGGAGCAAGGGTTTAAATAGAGGATTGCCTTCTTCCTGGCACAAACTTATCTTTCAGGAACTGGAACCTGTTTATTAGGACCTCTTGAAGCAAAGACTGTTCATTATGCCTTGGAGAATCATCTGGCCAGCTCCTTTCCCATAAAAGTGGGGAGTGGGACCGTGGGACCTGGGTGAGGGCTGGGAGA
This sequence comes from Spilogale gracilis, assembly GCA_004023965.1. Lineage (NCBI taxonomy): Eukaryota > Metazoa > Chordata > Mammalia > Carnivora > Mephitidae > Spilogale > Spilogale gracilis. The sequence continues at coordinate 10,959 of PITA01031167.1, forward strand.
GGACCCAGGGCCTTCCCTATATAACTGGAGAAGGAAAAAGATGGAATGGTGTATTTGTTTGTGGCATTTAAAAAAAAAATCTGTTCTGAGACAAACATAGCTCTGAATAAAATAATTTCATTTTAGCCCCACTCTGGAAATGACGTGAAGAAGCCAGGAACTGCTCCCACCAGTGGTCCTCCCTGAATCCCCAGGCCACATGGCCGAGATCACACAGGAAGCTTTTTTTATGGGAAGAGGACAAGACATTCTAGCTTGGATTGCTTCAAGAAGCTTTTCACAGACTTGGTTAGAAACTGTCCTAAAGTGAAACAGTTCTAAGAAAGCTCTTTTCTTGTCCCGTTTCCCGACATTACTTCTTTGTGTTAATTAAAAAATCTAGGTTAAAGATGTGCAATCCTGCTACTGGGTATTTACCCTAAAGATACAAATATAGTGATCCGAAGGGGCACACGTACACCTGAATGTTTATAGCGGCGAAGTCCACAATGGCCAAACTATAGAAAGAACCTAGATGTCCATCCACAGACGAATGGATAAAGATGTAGTGTGTACACACACACACACACACACACACACACACACACACACACACACACACAGGAATACCATGCAGCCATCAAAAAGAATGAAATCCTGCCATTTTCAACGATGTGGATGGAACTGGAGGGTATTATGCTGAGCGAAATAAGTCAATCAGAGAAAGAAAATTATTATATGATCTCACTGATAAGAGGAATTTGAGAGGCAGGGTTGGGGTTCATGGGGGGAAGGGAGGGAAAAATAGGAAGAAGATAGGACTGGGGAGGGAGACAAACCATAAGAGACTCTTACTCTCAGGAATCAAACTGAGAGTTGCTGGAGTGGAGGGAGTGGGAGGAATGGGGTGGCTGGGTGATGGACCTCGGGGAGGGTATGTGCTGTGGTGAGTGCTGTGAATTGTGTAAGACCGATGATTCACAGACCTGTACCCCTAAATCAAATAATATATTATATGTTAATAACAAAAAAGATTGAAACCCCCCAAAAAAAGTACAATCCTGTCTTCTGTCCCGTCCCCCGCCTCAAACATCTGCAGCAGAAGATGAAGTCCTATAAATAGTGAAGCAGGGGAAAATTCCATTTTGTTGATGCATTTGGGCAATGGTGGCTATGTCTGCACAGCCATGGTGAAGGGAGAGGGCTCAGAGGTACAGGGGTAAGGTGGCATAATCGGCCAATGAATCAAGAAATGTCCAACCAGAGTTTAATTTATACCTCTCCACACCCTAAATTCCTAACCCGGTCAACTCCTGCCGGTGGCAGGGCCGACAAATGCTGAGCAGTTATAAGGGGTAGCAGGCAAGCAGGTGGCGTCTTCATCTACATGATTTAAGGGTCACCAGAATCTCCCTCTGGACCCATGTCCTGTCCTTCCTGCCCTGGAGTCGACATGTTTCCCTTTCTGCCCTTTGGTGTAAGGCCCGAGGGTTCCTGTGGGTGGTTTTTGAGTCACCTTGAGGTAGACTGGGTGGTCAAGGAAACAAGAGGCAGGGAAAAGAGTGTGGCAGGAACATTCCGGGGTGGGGGGGGCACCTGAGTCAGGGGTCCGGTTAAGGACCGGGGAACACCCAGGGAGCCCAGATGGCTAAGGGACTTGATGGAGGTGGGGGACACAGAATGGAGAGTGAATGGAGGCCAAAGAAGACCACTGACCAGGCACTGTTGCCTAAGCCTTCCAGTGCAGACGATTCACAGTTCACCGGATGTTACACACAGGCCAGTTTACCCAGCACGTACCCAGGTGGATTTCGTCTTTGCTTTGGAGTCAAGGTCAAAGGTGAAGTGGGAGCTCTATCTCTGGGTGGGCTCCAAGGTCCCTCAAGGAGAGCTGTATTATCAGTTCTCAGGGAAAAGCCTGATTTCCTTAGGAGTCAAAAATGGGGTCTGAATCCTGCTGGTGTCCCCCACCGATCACCTGTATGTGTGGGGCCAACATGGCTGAGCCTCAGTCTAGGCCAACGTACTTGTGTTGAGCCTCATCTATGTACCAGGCATGGACTGTGCAGGCTCACAGATGATTCGAGGTTACCGTCCTTCCCACTCCATTATTTGTAAAAATTAGAGCCCTGCATCTTCCTGACAGGCATCAGAGAAGAATGGACCAGGCCATGTTCCATGAACTAAAGAGCCCTACAGAAATGAGAGGACTTTTCCTAATAATGTGCAAGGGTTGGGTTTTCTACACAGTTCTCTGAAGTGTGAGCCGCCTGGGAACTCAGGGAAATGCCAAGGGGTGATTTGTGTACAAAGCACATTCTCATTTCTGTCTTTGATACTTTGACACTTGGGGCCTTCCCGACCTTGAAGGAACTGCTCTTTACAGGGTTGACCAATTCCTAGAAGTAGAGAACAACTCACCTTCCAGTTCACCTTTCATAGGCAAACCAACCCATCTAGAGCACACACCCTAACCCTCTGCTTTGTGGGTCTTTCCCACTCTGGACTAAATCTACTTGCCCTCATCATCCAGGCATCTGACAACTAGAGACAGCCCCTCTACCCAAGAGTGCACTAAAATGATTCCAAACAGCCAAACTGAAGTCTGTTTACACTGCCTTGCTCCTTCCTATCCACAAAAACCACATGAGTGGCTTCTGCCCACATCTTCTCCATTTTGCCCTGCCCCCTGACCTTCCGTAGGGGTCTCCTCATGTGGCCTCCATAGTGTACCATGCCTGTTTGGAGGGGTCTGTGAGTATAAACCTCTTGTCTCTGACAGTCATTTCCACGTCTGTGTATCTCTCCATATTTGATTTGAAACAATTCTTGGGTGCCCTGAAAGCTTGGTCCATGGGTGCAGGACAGCTGGTGAGCGCGGGTATACAAATTCTGTTCCAACGCATGCCAGGTGGCAGAGTAGGCCTGTATGCTGCAGCTACAAGATCAATTTCAATACACATTTGTGGGAGGCAGCGAAGCCCTGAGGTGAAGGGCAGGACTTCAGGGTTAGAACGGCTACAAGTGTAGGTCCCCCACTTCCCATGGCTGTGCTTCAGATTCTCATATGCCTTAATTTCCCCCTTTGGTTAGATGGGACGATGCCAACAGGACCACTTAGAAGGTTGGCGGGAGGAGTCCATGATTATCAATGCAAAGACCGAGCCCAGGACCTGGGACTTAGGAAGCATTCCTAAGGTGAGCTATTTTGATTTACCCACTGTTCAAGGTTTATTGAGAAGTAGACCTACAAAATCAAATTTGAAGTACTCCTCAGAGTATGTTAAACCATATCTTATAGGTCAAAAATGACTGAACATCAGTGATTTCATAGGGTTCCATTTAGAAATTCATTTGTCTCTGACATTTGTTGTTGTCGTCTATTTTCATCCAAGCGAGAATTATATTTCAGTTTTTCACCAATTATGTTTGGGGACTCTGGTCTTAAGAAAGCCCCCTAACTTTCTTTTTTTTCCACAGGCTCTGGAAAGACACTCTGGCATCTTGGTTTTAAATTTTCCCTCTTTCAGTGCTGTGTGTTTAGAGCAGTAACAGTTTCCAAAAAAAAAAAAAAAAAAAAAAAAAAAAAAAAAAAAAAAAAAAAAAAAAAAAAAAAAAAAAAAAAAAAAAAAAAAAAAAAAAAAAAAAAGAAAAAAGAAAAGAAAAGAAATCACACATAATTTTCACATATTCTTTCAGGCAAACAAACATCGTCTCAACTCCAAGTGAAAATAAAGCTTTGCTAGTTAAAAAAAACAGAAAACCCCAGGCATTCACATAAAGCCTGCCTCTTTCCCTGAAACCCTCTAACTGTGGTAAGTGACAGGAAGCTTCAAAGTGATACTCAGCAGCAGCTTAAGGGAGAGTTGCTGAAATGGAAATTAACAAAGGATGCGACTGAGGCTCCCCAGCCAATCACATGTCGTTCCTTAATTAAGTAATGCACCGTTGTCATGGGGACACGTGGGCGCCAAGACCCATAATTCCCACAGTTTTGGCACTCCGGGGGCCAAGGTGCCTTTCCCTTCCTCGCTCACAGCCTCATGGGATATTCTGCTAGGCTGGCAGCTGGCATGATGGCCATGACACGTGTTTTAAGCGAATTCCAAGGCACTGCTTGATTGAATTCAAGAATAAAGCTGAAGGGGCACCATCAGCATCAGGAGTACCCTTAAAATTCCTATGGAATGGCATTTGGTATTGATAGGGTGATGTCTCTCAAAGTCCACGGCCCTTTCACCAAAACCCCAAGGTTCTTTCCTAATTTCACAATCCCAGCCCCGGCCTCCAATCTCCTGACCTAGAATCTGCATTTGAACAGGCTGCCTCACCCAGTGTACCCTGCACCAGGACTGGCCTCATGATGGGTGCTTGAGGAGGAGCATCTTGGGTCAGTTTCTTTAACAAGCTACCATTTACTTATGGGTGTGGTTCATTAAACATTCATTTCATGAGGTTTAGGAAAGCCTTTCAAATGAGTCAGGTTAGGCATGGTCAGGCTTTGGCTCTATCCCGTTTAGCCCAGATTTGGGGCCCCACTTGGGAAAGCTGACCTCCCTTCACTTCCACCCACTCAGGAACAACTGCGCCCTGTTTGCATAGGTTCCCAAGGGCCCCC
>PITA01031168.1:0-15595 GCA_004023965.1 Spilogale gracilis
CTAGCGCTTCCGCCTCCCCGACCCCATAAAAGACCCGCCACCTCGACCGGGGGCGCGCCAGTCCTCTGAGCGACTAGGACGCCCCAGGTACCTGTGTATCCGAATAAACCTCTTGCTGTTTGCATCCGCAGAAGTGGTCTCGCTGTTCCTTGGGAGGGTCTCCTCAGGGGAAGGACATCCCACCCCGGGGGTCTTTCAATACTTCCATTTTTATGTTTGAAAATGGTAACAACATTTTAAGAATTGCCTTCCTTGTTGGCATGTTTATTAATTCTTTCCTCCAAATACCCAAAATAATTAAAGGCATAATATGGAGCAAAATGTATAGGATCATCTAAATGCTTATTTTTGGTTACGATCTGCCAAATTAAAAACTTGCCTTTAGCAAAGAAACATCTGCTGGGCTAGAGCTTAGAACAAATAATAATAATAACGAGATGCCTGGCAGTGAGGCTTAGAGGTTTGCATGTCTCTATTCACTCAAGTCTGCAACGCTCCTGTGAACGAGGCACCTCGGTTTTCATTTCCTAGGTAAGCGAAGGTTTGAAGAGGTTCGGTTCCAGGTCAGATAGTAGAGCCAGCATCAAGGCTTAGTATGGTCTAACTAATGCTTGAGCTCTTCATCTTTCCAGTTTGCTCATCCAAAGATGAAATAAATTGATTCAAAGGTGCAATCATTTCATCTCCTCATTCTCACTGTCTAGATATCACAGATGGATACAGCAGGAAGAGGCAGTTTCTGCTGTGTGTGGATCCCTGAAAAGGATTTAATTTCAGGGGAATCTTTCCTATGGGCTTTGACAAGGTTCACTAGGCAGGCTGGCTGGGGTAGATCAACTGGAAGCGTGAGGGCAGTTTCAATATTTTAACAATTCCTGCCCTGCAATTCTTGTGACTGTTTCTCCCTCTCATCTAACATGTGTCTGCTCAGAATCTTTTTGGATTCTTGGGTCAATAGCTAAGTCCATCCTTCCTTAGCAGGTCTCATGGACCCACTGGTCAGACACACACACACACACACACACACACACACACACACACACACACACACACACACAACATGATTTGCCTCTTTTGCTTCACAATTGTTAGCATCTTTCTTGTTCAAGTACTAACATAAAACTATCTTTACATACATTTCATCATTCTTACAGCTCTGCTTGTCCATTAACTTTTCATTATTGTAATGATAAGCAAAACAACAGTCACTGTGAAGTCACCAGGCTTTAATCAGGGTCCTAAGCATAATGTAATCTCTCTTGCCCTCTCAAGTCCATGGAGAAATCTGCATGGTGCTAGCAATCATTCATTCAAGGGAATGTATTTTCCTGTAACTCCTTTGTGGGCATACAGGCTTCACGCAATGGAGGGTCCTCTAGGAAAGATCCCAGGCTTGGTGGTGGCCATCCATGCGCCTGGTGTTAACGATGCAAGTGGTTCTTTCATTTCCATTCCCAATTTCTCATCCAAGGTCTCAATGCTTCACTTTTAAGTGCTTTGGAGACATTGCTTTTTAGACAGCAAGGGACCCCTCTGAGTCTCTTGGTCACAGTAATCTGGCGCATTGTTATTGACACGGAGCAAGAAAAATGACTGAATGAGTAAAAGGAAAAGAGAGAGTCATAGACAGATCCAGACCATGGAGGGACATGAATCCATGTCTGTCTGCTGCTGTTACCGGATACTATAGACCAGAGGGCTTAAACAACAAACAGCTGTATCGCACGGTCCTGGAGCCTGGGGAGTCCAAGGTCAGGGTGCTGGCAGACCTGGCATCTGATGAGCGTCTTCCTAGTTTGCAGTATACCATCTCTCATTGATCCTCATGTGGCCGAGAGTAAAATCATCTTTCTTGTGTTTGTTCTTATAAGGTCACAAATCCCCTTCATGTAACTACCTCCCATAGGCCTTATCTCCTAGTTCCGTCACATCAGGGGTGAGGATTTCCACATACAAATTTTAGGGGGCCATAAACATTCAGTCAGTAATGATACACACATGTATTCTATTACTAGGATAGAGGAAGTCAACTTTGTAAGTAACAAAGAAGCACATTAAGTCCCTAAGCACATTAAGTTTGTTTTTTAAAAGAAGATTTTATTTATTTATTAATCTGACAGAGAGAGAGTGAGTGCAAGCAGAGGGAGCAGCAGGCAGAGGGAGAAGCAGACTCCCGGCGGAGAAGGGGGTGGATGCGGGGTTCGATTCCAGGACCCCAGGATTATGACCCGAACCCAAGGCAGATGTTTAACCGACTGAGCCACCCAGATTCCCTGCAAATTAAGTTTAAAACTCAATTCTCTGTTATTCTAGAACTATGTTCAGTATGGCGGTCAACAGCCACATGGAGTACGTGAGATGCAGCCAGTCTGAACTGCGATGCACTGTGAGTATGACACTTCAGCTTCAAGGACTGAGTACGAGAGGGAAAAATAGCTCATTGATGGTTTTTATATTGATTACATGCTGAAAAGGTACTATTTTGTAAGCAATAATTAAATAAAACATAATTAAAATGAATTTCACCTGTTTTTCATTTTTGAAATATGGCTACTGGGAAATTTAAAATTATGTATGTGACTTGGATACTTCTATTGGACAGTGCTGTGCTAAAAGATCAAATCTGGGGTGGGGGGAAGCTGTCCAACCCTGTTCCTTTTTTTTAATGAGTCAAAGTGATAGTAATAATAGCTCATTATTGAGTCAGCTTTGCACCCCTGATATGTGGGTTGGCACTTACATGCATTATCTCTTCCAGTCTTTACTGCAGTCCTGGGTGGTAGGTGCTGTGGTTATGCCCATTTCTGAGCCAAAGTCTATGGAGAGGAAGTAGTTTGTTCAGCATCATATAACTTATGACTTGGATGTTCTGCATAGCTTTCATTCCTGTGAATGATAGAACACACATGTTTCCCAAGACATAGATGCCATGTGGATACCCTCCATGACTCTCTTTTACTCAGTCCACCTTTCCCTCAGAGCCATTGTACAATGGACTTCTCCCCAACTATCTTTGCCCCAAATTTCTGGTCTCGTTTTCTCTTTGAAAAAAACATACAACCAATTTAAAAGAAAAATTCATTCCCTTGGAGCAGGGACCCCTACTATTATTGCACAATCTATTTTCTCAACTAACAAAGGCAAAGGGAAGTAGCAAAATGGGAAGCTCTGTGATGGAAAGCAAGTTTCCATTGTGCTGACAGCCACATGCTATCATGGGGACACACACACACACACACACAGGCGGGCTACACACATGGCGGATCCTTCTTTGAATCTGTTGATATACTTTTTTATTCCACTATGTCATTTGCAAATACTTTTTCCCATTTCATAGGCTACCTTTTAGTTTTGTTGATTGTTTCCTGCGCTGTACAGAAACTTTTTATTTTGATTAGTCCCAATAGTTTATTTTTGCTTTTGTTTCCCTTGCCTCAGGAGACCTACCTAAAAAGAATTTGCTATGACCTGTGTCAAAAAAGTTAGTGCCTGTTCTCTTCTAGGGTTTGTATGGTTTCAGGTCTCACACTTAGGTCTTTATTCTGTTTTGAATTTATCTTTGTGTATGGTGTAAGAAAGTGGTCCAGTTTCATTCTTTTGCATATTGTTGCCCAGTATTACAAACACCATTTGTTGAAGAGACTATCTTTTTTCCATTGGATTTTCTTTCTTGCTTTTTTGAAGATTAACTGACCCTATAATTGTGTGTTTATTTCTGGATTTTCTTTCTTTCTTTTTTTTTTAAAGAACTTATTTATTTGACAGAGAGAAATACAGCCAGAGAGGGAACACAAGCAGGGGGAGCAAGAGAGGGAGAAGCAGGCTTCCCGCCGAACAGGGAGCCCGATGCGGGACTTGATCCCGGGTCTCCGGGATCATGACCTGAGCAGAAGGCAGTCGCTTAACCAACTGAGCCACCCAGGTGCCCCTATTTCTGGATTTTCTATTCTATTCTCTTGGTCTATGTTTGTGCTAGTACCATACAGTTTTGATCACTACAGCTTTGTAATATAACTTGAAGTCTGGAATTGTGAGGCCTCCAGGTTTGTCTTTCTTTTTCAAGATTGCTTTGACTATTCAAGGTCTTTCGTAGTTCCACACACATTTTAAGATTATTTGGGAACTGACTGATATTTTTAATACAGTTGCATCTTAGACTTGGTCTCCAAGTTAGTTTAAAGGAGAAAATACCATATAGGCGAACATTACAGTGTCAATTTCCTTATAAAGGACAGCACTGGAAGGCATCATTCATCTCAGAACACACGTAATCAGCTGACTTCTCCAGCTTAGAAGGGCTTGTTGGTTCTGTAGTTGAATGTCACATCGTGTTGCATGTTTGTATGTAGGCAACAGATTATACGAAAAGCACATCATTTAGACACTAGAACGACACACAGCCCAGTAAGAGGCTCATTTCAGGAGATGTCCATGAATACTAAGAGCAAATGAGAGCAATTAAATCCTCTCCTACTGTGTGTTACCTCCAGGACACACATTATTTTATTGAATGGAGGATAGAATTGCTGTTGTGTATATAAGTCATTGTTTTTCTCTCTATTTTTTTGACAAGCTTATAAAATTGATTTTGTGCAAGTTAAGTAAACATGTGTATTACTTCTCAGTCTCTCCAGTAAGTAATATTGGTCTCTTATGCATCTATCATGAATGAAGGTCCTCAAGGAGGAGACTTTTGGGATAAAGGATGTGAAGTATTTCTCTTTAGTGGGCTGGGAGAATTCATGAGCTCATTCACTATTCTTAGCAGAATGCCCAATCTGTGTCAGATGCTGTCCCAGGTGCTGAGGAGTTAGAGATGAATTAAGAGCCAGTCCTGCTCTTACCTGCTCAGAAATTTCAAAGGATTTACTCTTAAAAAACAACAATAAAAACAAATGAGCAAACACCGGAAAAACCAAAACCAAAAACCAAAACCAAAACCAAAAAAAAAAAACCAACAATGCCCAAGAGCATTGTGGGTTTGTTCCTAACCTGTCAGATAATAGTTTTTGTCTTATTGTCATTACGATCATTCCATTATCATTAGAAAATGGAGGCAGAGGCTAGGAGGACTAGGAATGTTGGCAAAAGTCTCTAGCACCTGATGGGTCCTAGTGCAGAGTGGGGAGCTGTGTGAGCTTTGGAAAAGGTGTGACAAAGATATTATGAAGACCTGAGTGAAAAAAAACTTGGGCTGCCAATGGCAGCTCTTGGCCTATTAAAGCATTCTGTTTTAAACTGCGTGGAACAGATGCAGACAGGAGAACTCGTCTGTTAATGAGCTAGTTCGATCCTATGCTGGAATCCTGCTCTCTTGGTAATTTTGCTGTGTGACTTTCTGAGGTTTGAAAACATCGACCTTGTCCAATTATCTCATTTTTTGAGGGTATAAAATGAAGCATAGAGAAGGGTCATTGACTTTTCAGGTTATTCACTCAGTACATGTTGACCTTTTTTTAAAAAAAATCTTTTGCTTCATTTTTTCTCCTAAGATCATGATAGTTCTGCTTTGTTTTAAAAAGCCAATCACTAACACACTTCAAAGGTGCCTCTTTGCCTTTGTGGTTTTAATCTAGAGTTTATGGTATTTCTTGGTGCCAACAAGAGAGACTATCTACATCAACTTTGTACCTTTTTCTGTTTTCTCTCCTGCAGGTACTTTATGACCCAGACTGCCTTTTGGATCAGAAAGATATCGGAAGCTATAAAACACACAAAGCCAGACTTTGTTATCACGCGAGTGTTCAGAAGGACACCAGCCCTGAGTGTGTGCCGTCCTGTGCTCACTATATGTTCATGTATTCTCTGACTCTAGGTCACCAGTCCATCCAGTTGGCCTTTGGAGCCAGGCTGCTCCATTTCCCATGGCTCTGAGCCCTCTGGTGATCACATCCCCTGCTCCAGCCTCCCTCCACATGGCAGATGCCAGCTGCTGTTCCCAAAGAGCTATGGTATCAGTGCCCAGCACTCCTTTCAATTAAAAAGGATTTTTGAAACATTTGAAAGGAAGTATATTGCTTTTTTCTGATTAGCAGGGAGGCACACTGCATGCAGGAAATTTGACCAACACTAAAAGGTATAACTCAAAAAAGCAAGTATGTACTATGATTCTGCTATCCAGAGACAACCACGCCTATTTTATGAAATTCTTCACAGTGTTTTAAACCTGTACCACAGTCACTTCTACAACTGGAATGTTCTTAAACATGTCATCAGGCATCCCACATTTTTTCTCTTAACATCTTTTGTGAGGGGCTCCTGGGTAGTTCAGTTGTTAAGTGTCTGCCTTCGGCTCAGGTCATGATCCCAGAGTCCCGGGATCAAGCCTCGCATGGAGTTCCCCGCTCGGCGGGGGAGGCCTGTTTCTCCCTCTCTCACTTCCCCTGCTTGTGTTCCCTCTCTAGCTGTGTTTCTCTCAGTCAAATAAATAAATAAAATCTTTTTAAAAAACCCACAATATTTTGTGAATAGTTTCTCATATCATTTAATGGTCCGTGAGACTGTGTTCGGTTATGTGTGAGTGTGTGTACATATACACATAATGCTTTCTAATAATTTCTTCCATAATTTAAAACTTTCCTCAGACAAAGAGCCATCCAAGATTCCTGTAAAGCATTGATCCTCTCTATATTTTGATGTTGTACTTCTTATTGGCTTCTCCAGGCTTCATTGCATTGTCTTCATGTTTTATTTTTTACACCGAAGCTTAAAAAAGTAAAATAATGAAGTGCTTATAGGAAAATGATAGTCTCCGCTCTGTCTTTTACCAAAAAAGAATTAGTTGTCTTCAGAGAAGATAATTTTTCCCCCAAGCTTATCTAGGGACTGTTTAAATTTGCGCATCACAGAAAAAACCAGCTCTATCAGTTAGGACTAGGTTTACTAAATATAATGGAACATACAAATTAATAATAACTCAGACACCTTACCATTTGTTTTCTCAGGGAAAAGAAGCCCGAAAATAGGCAATCAGCCTTTTCTATGTAAGCTCCACGTTTGCTAGGAACCCAGGCTTTGCTAGTTTTCTGCTTCCTCTTGGCTTCTATCTTCATGGTTCCAAAGTGCCTACTATAACTCCTCATTCCATAGGAAGGTGTAAGAAACAAAATAAACATGGCATGGCCTAGGCATATCAAGAAGCTTGAAGCACTTTTCCTGAAAGTTATCTATAGCACATCTCTCTAAATTTCACTGGCCAGAGCTCAGCTATGTGCTGGGAGACTGGGAATGTAGTTATTTATTTGGAATCAGTGCACCACTGAATAAAATTAAGGTTTTTTCATGCACATACGGAGGTGAAGAATATTGGACAGGTCATCAAAAAATATATTGTTTTGCATAACTGAATAGTTCAAGGGTTTTATGGCTTTAGGTATAGTGTGATCCAGCAGATGATAACATCATCTGGACTTTTGTTCCATCTCTCAGAGATTCTCACTCATCCTTCTCATGCACTGTTTTCCCCCTAGACTGGGTCTCCCTACAATGGCAGAGATGGCTGTGGCATTTCATGTGATTGTATCCTTATATCTTACTGTCCAGAGAGGGAGGTATTGCTCAGAGGAAAGCAAAATGGTTTCTTCCCAGACTCCCAGCAAAGTCTCTCTGTGTATCATTGGCCCAGATTGGACCACTTGTTCACGCCTGGATCCATCATTGGGAAAACAACACTTAAATCATTACGACATTATAAATATTGTCCTGGAGGGCCCAAATGATATGCTTGGTACACTTTCTTTCTAAGTGCGAAAGACACAAGTGTGTCACTCAAGTTCAAATCTTTCTGTTTTTAAACATCATCAAACACCTTTACTATTACTGTAAGTTTCCTAGGCTCTTATTTGAACCAATTTGCCTATAAATATGTTTCTTTGCGTTCAGACGTCTTTTCCATGCTCAGCCAGGCCACATTGACCCTGTACTCCCAACATCAACCATCTTACATCCAAGAGGTAGATCTTGGAGCTCAGAAAAGAATTCTGGGCTGACACGCAAAACTGGGGACTTGCTAGCTTACAAATGATAATTAAAGCAAGCCTTGTAGATGAAAGAGCCTGGGGGCCTATAGAGAGTGAAAGAAGAGGAAGGGCTCTGACATTTAAGTGTTCGCCAGAGAAGAAGCTGGCAGAAGAGAATGAGCTTTCAAATCTCAGCATCAGAGAATCAGTGAGCTGTGGGAGTGGCAGAGGTGATGTTGAACCTCGCACCTGGAGCAGGGGTTCTTGCTTTGGTGTTCCCGGCAGATGGTAGCCAGCCTGTGCTCTGGTACCTCCAGCGCTAGACGGCTCCAAATGTGGAGACAGTCTTACACCCCGCTGATTTGTTTCTCTCTAATATCTTGGCCCCTGTTCTGCTTTCTCATGCCTCAGAAATCTGGCCTGCCTTCTTGTTTCCCTCTACATAATTGCTCTTAATATAGTAGGAGATAGTGAAGCCCTAATACATATGATGTCATCAACCGTTCATGTTGTTTATACCTTATTGTTGTTATTGTAATAATTTCTATTTCATGGTTGCTCCCAGCAATGCCTTGGAAGTCAGAGATCCTGAATTCCAATCTTGGCTCTGGCACTTTTTAACCATATCATGTCCTATCAATACCAAGTTCCTGAACCTTTCTCAACACAGTGATTAGCAAATAGTATGCACTTCATAAATATTTGTTATGTAATAAAAAATAATGACCACAACAATAATAAATGCCGTGAGCTCCATTTGCCATGTATGCCCGATTAACTTGCCCAATATACTAAAATTATCTCTGTCCAGCCCTATTTCCTCTGGCTGGCTCTGAGGTCTTTAAAAAAGAGGGACCTATCTTCATATTTTACATATCCCCATGTTTGAGCACAGGGCGTGCCACATAGAAAACTGGTAAATCTTTTGCAGGACAGACATTTGTCAGACCCCTAGTACCCAGATCGCCTTCTTAAACATGAAACACTAGTTCAAATCATCCACTAACCATCTTATTGTAAATGCCCCTTGTCCTCCGTAGGAGACCCTGAAGAAATGTCACACATGCACCACAAACCAAACGTGTCAGCCATACTCACTTGTTCCTGTCTGCTCTGAGCCCCCGCATGGCCCACAACGCTGCCACCGCCCGTGGTGAGATGCCTGTGCTCGGGCTGGGGGTCTGAATGATCTGCCTCTCCAGGTGCCAGGACACGACATTCTCCCCGGGTCTGAGCCCGGCTTTATTAGTTGGGCCCTGAACACAGAGTCTTGGCTTGTGCTCAGCTTCTCATGAATCCTTTCTGAATGCCCCTACTGGTTTTTGCTTTTGACTCTTTTTATCTACAGCTCAAATCAATCCAAGGAATCTGATGAGGTGAGAGGCCATTCCAAATCTGCCCACTTTCCTTCTTGTGGCCACTTCTGCTCTCTTTCGAGCTTCGTCTCTTAGTGACAGGACAACAGCTTATAGGTTTCTGCATGGGACAAACTGGTATAGGACAGGGGTGGGGTGGGGTGGGTAGTGGGGAGGACCAGACTTGTTCATACCAGCCTAAGCTAGTAAGACATGTCCCATTAAATTTACCCTAAGCGCGCCTGGGTGGCTCAGTCAGTTGAGCGTCTGCCTTTGGCTCAGGTCGGGATCCCAGGGTCTTGGGTTCAAGTCCCAGCTCCGTGGGAGCCTGCTTCTCTCTCTCTCTCTGCCTGCCTCTCTCTCTCTCTCTCTTTCTCTCTCTCTCTCTCTCATGAATGAATAAATAAAATCTTTGAAAAAAAGTAATTTACCCTAAAATAGCCCTATCAATGTTAAAACTCAGTTTTGCCATATCCTGGATGTGGTGGTGGTCATATAATTCTATAAATTTGCCCAAACTTACGGAACTCCACACCAAAAAAATCAGCAAATTTTACTACCTATACATTTAGAAATAATTTGCAAAACCTCAGTTGTGCCAGAATTTTGCCTGGCAGGTCACACTCATGCTGTCTCCCTGATCCAGCTGTTCTTGGAGACCTTATTTTCTGGTTTTCCTTCCCAATAGACTAAATATTCATTTACTTGATTTTTATTGATAATAAAACATGAATTCGTTAATGGCCTTTCCAAATGTAAATAGATTAAACCCAACAATATCAGGAAGACTAGAGGACAAAGAGCAGTGAAACACAAAAAAGGGCCAGAGCCTCTTATCAGGGCGAGATAACTCTGCTGGGTCACTCTTTATCGGCCTCTATTCTCTCCTGCTTCAGGTCGTTGGCTTTGCAGTGTTCAAACAGCTGGTTCATAAAGACTTTGCCACATAGCAAGTTACAAGTACACCCTATCTTGAATTTATGTGGTCTCGTTCGCTCTTGCCTAATCCTGTTAATTCCCTTTAGACTAGACTGACTTCCGGGCACCTCTTTCCTGGTTAGAGGCCGCAGGAGGCTTTTCTCCTCCTTCCATGGCTCCTCTCCCACTGTTTGGTTGCTGACACAGGAAGTCAGTGCGTCTGAACCACCTGTTCTGTTTCCCAATGCCTCCTGCACCTGAGTCTACTTCTCCTGAAGCCACAGCCTCCCCTAGAAGTGAGTGATCATCCTTTCATCCACAGGGATGTGGAGGCGGGTTCCTTTGGCCCTTAGGGGTCCTCTGTTCCTAAGCCACACTCACACCTTGCAAAGCCTGAAAGCTCTGAATGCAAATCCAATTGTCTGGGTTGTCCTCCCATTTATTCGGGTCTTACCAAGGGAGTGTCCACTCTAGGTTAAGTTCTTTCTCAAGTGCAGAGTCTCTTGCCTCAAGCCACTTATGTTTTACTGGGAGGCAGAAAGTAAGCAGGTAAAAAAAAAATACATCAATGAATCTGTTACAGAGAGACATAAGGGCCATAAGTTACATAAAGAGTGCCAGGACAGAAAAATCACAGGATGGGGATAAGGGGTCAAGAGGAAATCTTGCTGTAAAAGAGCTATTTAGTCTGAACGGAGGAGAACTCTTTCAGGTCTACGAAACAGTAAATGCAAGACCTGGCTAGAGAGGGCTGTCTTTAAGTAGAGTCCTGAGTGTCCTGTAGTTAGAGCACAGCGGCAGAGGAGAGTGCTGTGTGCTGCCCTGGGAGACGAGGCAGAGTGCAGGAGGACAGGGGCTGAGCCGCAAGACCGCACATCACCTCTGAGCTGGGTTTGGGAGGAGTGGGAGATAATCACACAGTCCGGAACGTGGTACGAGATAAGAATAAACATGGCCCTCTCGGGGAGATCCCATTCTTGCCAAAAACAAATTGCCAAGCTTTCTCCGTTCACAACTTCATTTAGAGGAAGTTTGCCTTGAAGTTGTCTCCCCGACAGCGAACAGTTGTCTATAAGGTAAACTGAGGTCTCCTGTGAATGACCCATGTGCCTGTCAGTCCATGATGTCTTGTGCTAGGGTCTCCCTTATTCTGGGCAGTTGGTTAAAAGGAAGCCAGCTTGCCCTGGCTTCATTATTAGGAAAGGTATCCACAGTTTGGTTTCCGTGCCTTTGCAGATGTGTTAAAACATCTTTGTTCAACTGTTTAAATTTTTAGTAGCAGTTAAGTGGATGGAAGGTATGCAGCTTCAAGTTTGTGAGTGTGAAGGGGAACACTGATTTATTTTAGCAATTTGGATTTGGAATTTAATTTCCATCTTCTCTGAACAAAGAAGAGTTCTGTACTTTATCTCTCTGTCTCTCTCACACACACAAAGCTTCGTTTTGTAATGAAGACACCCAAAGTGAAAGAAGCTTAAAACAAGCTTTGAGACTCGTAAGATAACTCCCATGGTGTAGTGCTGATAAGGCGTCTGCCCCATGGCAGGCTGTTGGGCAGTAAGTACATCAGAGGACATTTGTACCATACACGTCAAGCGCAGACAACCAAAAGAGAAAAATAGTACATATTTGTTTCTGCAGACTGGAAGAAGGTAGCCAAAGAAAACCTTAACATATTTCAAGTTTACCAAGGTCCTAATAGAATTGAAAACTTCTACATCTCCTCTGAGCTGTGAGTTAGGCCTAGTAACTCCTCTGAGCTATTCGTACTGGAGGGTTCCTGGCAGGGAAATCGGGCCTGGACGCTGGGACAGCACATTGCAGGGACCTGTGGTGGCCATTTATTATCTTCACGCTGCCAGCTTCCCTTTTACCTTCCTAACGGCACCCCAAATTTACCGGGGCGGTAAAGTCTCCCCCATAGCATGCAATCTTGGTGGAAGGACCTGATGCTTTCCATCCTTTGTCTCTGATTCAGAATGGGTGAAAGAGGAGACACAAAGCTAAGGTACAATAAATGTTCCTAGAGTGAATGGATCAGTAGAATGAAGACAGGTCTGGGCTGTACTTCAAGCTTTTCGTGACTTTGCTTTTGTCATAATCAGGGAATTGAAGCTCATCTGGAGATGGGTTTCCTTGGAACTTGGAAAAATACTGAAGTTTTATATGACTTTCCTTCTGGAGGCAAAGCTAGTTTTAAACATCGTTGAACCAAGGGCGCCTGGGTGGCTCAGTTGGTTAAGCAACTGCCTTTGGCTCAGGTCATGATCCCGGAGACCCGGGATCGAGTCCCACATCGGGTTCCCTGCTCGGCAGGAAGCCTGCTTCTCCCTCTCTCACTCCCCCTGCTTGTGTTCCCTCTCTGGCTGTGTTTCTCTCTGTCAAATAAATAAAATCTTTAAAAAAAAAAATCATTGAACCTGACTTCTAAATATATGCTTATCATATGGTAGTTAGCAAATACAGGTAAGCATAATAAAGAATATAAAAATAGTCACTCAGATCTTTCTATATAATAGATACCAATTGACAAAATCATGTTTAATACCTGGATGGTATCTCATGGTAGAGATAATGTATTTAGCTAATCTCCTATTGGTAGACATTTAGGTTATTTCCAGTTATTTCGTCTTATAAAAAAGATCCTGTTGCAGTGAACAAACCCTTAGGTAAATCTTTGTGTACAGAGACTTACTACCCTTAGGACACATTTTAAGAAATAGAATTGTTGGACTAAAGATTTTGCGTGTTTATAATGATTTTACTTGAAATAATAGCATTTTAAAATAGGGCTGATAAAAAAAAATAGCCCTTTTACTGTGGGACTCTTTTTCAGTAAAAGCAAAACAAAAACAGAAACTAACAAACGTAAAATAAACCAAAGAAAAGTCTATGGTTCAAGCTATGCATCAGCACAGCCTATTTAAAACCACATTGCATTAACAGAGGTGTTTCTATCGATCACCCCCACTAAATAGAGACAGATGGTGCAAGAAATATTTATTAATAGCCTGTCTGCTCAACACAGTCAGACCCTGCACTTGCTTTCTTCATCCATCCATTCAGAGCAGTCATCGGGCCCCTACCAAGTGCCTGGCACGGTGCTAGGGGCTGGGACACAGAAAGGGAGGACAGAGGAGGGCAAGATGGCAGAGACTAGGTAGAAGGCCCTTTTTATGATTCCAGAAAAAAAAAAATATGACTCAGTCCAGTGGGAATAGGAAGGAAAGGACAGATGCCTGTGGCAGAGTGGGGATAGACGCTCTGGGAACTGGCAAGTGGTTGAGTGGGGAGTGGGGAGAAAAAGAAGAGAGGTATAGTGGTTCAAGATGACTCAGGCTGTGTATTCCCCCGAGTGTGAGGCTGGTGCCATCATTTATCAAGAGTATTTGGTTTAAGGCAGTGGTGTAGTGCTACATTTAAGTTTGGATCTTTTTATCATTAGAGAAATAACTTACAGTTTTTCCACCATTTGACTGCAAATGGGGGACATAAGATGAATAAAGATTCAAGACCTATCCATGCAAGAGAGAGAAGTAATGGGTGGGAAAGACTGGGAATGAGAGGTGTCGAGTCAGAGACGACACACAAAGAAGGTAAAGAAGAGATGAACAAACCCACATGGAAAAAGGGAGAAAGGAGAAGGACAAAGTATGTGGAGTTCAGACGGGAAAGAACTATAGACCGTGAGGAAGACAAACGGCCTGGAAAAGAAGGGAGAAATGAGAGGCATATCAACAGAGATAAGCTGAGAAAGGGACCCACCTCAAGTTTCTGGCATGAATAGGTTGGCTAATTTGAATTTCCACTTCACTTGGGGTTTGCTCACAATTATAAGTTAATAATTTTTAAGAGAGTCTTAGAAAATTTATTTGCTTTCAGAGGTTAATTACTGTCGCAGCTTCTCTGTTTTGTCAGGTTTCCAGACAGCCTCAGTGGTCCTTGTGGGGGTGAATTGTGTCCCCTGGGAGGCCCCATCACCTGTCTCCCCAAAGGCAGACCCTCTTTGCTCCTTCCCAGCATGGCTTGCTTAAGTCTTGAATTGCTTCCTTCCCTGGGATTTGAGGCCTTTGTCTGGATATGTTGAGGAAAAATGTTTTGCATTCTACCACAGTTCCTTACAGATAATGACAACTCACTAAGTGACAGGGACAGGAACTCTGGTAAGTCTCAACAGGGCTTGTGCGTTTCTGATTCCCATTTTACAGATAGGAACGCAGAGGGTTGGCCCGGGTCTAATCCGGTGCTCAAGGTCATGAGTAGACGAACTGGGAGAAGAGGCTACCTCCAGAGCAGGGAAGCCAAGAGTGGACTAACACAAGGGGCAGGATCCTTTACGAAGATTTCAGGCCAAGGAAACACTGCCTATGGAAAACTTGGGAGCCCTCTATCTCAGGAACTGGAGAGCTCACTCTGAACCCTGCTCCCAAACTAACCCGACCTGGGCAGAGTCAGAGGCATGAGAAGGAAGTTAGCAATATAGGGTTAGGATTTCCCCTGGCACGGGCACCACCAACGTCTTCAGCGTTTGTATTTATCATCTTTCCAGAGGGGAAACGGGCGCTCAGAGAGGCTAACCAACTTGCCCAAGGTCACCCAGGAGCCGGCGCGGGCCCCGGGCAGCGCTCCGGCAGGGGAGGCGCCCTGCGGCCAGCCCCCAGGGACGAGGTCCCGGCAGCCGCGTCGGCGCCCACTCCGGCGTGCGCCCCGCCGCTGTCGCAGTCGCCGCGCCCGGGGGCCACCGCCGGGGCTGGGGGCGTGGAGCCCGCGCAGCCCGGCCCCGCCGGCCGGGAAAGAGGACGATGCGCGGCGCGCCCAGGTGAGCGGGGGCCGGGGCCGGGGCCGGGGTCCCGCCGCCGCCGCCGCCGCCGCCGCCGCCGCAGCCCCGCGCCCGCGCCGCGCGCCCGCAGCCCTCCCGGCGCGGGGGCTGAAACCGGCCCCCGAGGGGGCGGCGGGAGGGCGCAGGCAGCGGCTGGGAGCGCGGCGGCGGCTGCAGCGGCGGCAGAAGCTCGGCTCGGCGGCTGGGGGTGGCCGCTGCACGGTGCCGGGCGCCTGGTTCCCTCGCCTAGGGTAGGTGCTGCGGCGGTGGCGGGCGCGCGGGGCCGGGGCCCTGGGAGCCCACGTGTGCGGTGGGGGCGCGGCGGGGGCTGGGGAGGGAACGGGGAAACCGCGCCTGGCCGTAGGGGTGGGCGGCGTGGCGGTCCCGGGTGCGGAGGGTGGCGGGTGGTGTGGTGCAGGACGCGTCTCCAGCGTGGGACCGCCGCTGGGTCGGAGCCGGTGCCCTGCGCTTGTGCGCGTGAGTACTTGTGAAACTGCCTGTTTGTCCACTGACTGTGTGTGTGTGTGTGTGTGTGTGTGTGTGTG
>PITA01031169.1:0-15599 GCA_004023965.1 Spilogale gracilis
GGGCTGCCGTGGTTGGCCACACACGCTGGTGTGGGCGGGGAAGCAAGTGTGGCGCTGACAGCTGCCGTCACTTGGGATTCAGCCACTCACACTTCCCTCACGCTCGGCCATGGAGAGCGGACATTCACAAAGGGAAAAGCCAGGAAGAGCAAGCGGAGGAGGCCCTAAGAGCTCACCTGGGGAAGTAGCGAGGTACTCTATAATGTAGCCCAAGCATCCTAAAAAATTAAGCAATCCCAGCCCCTAAGCAGATTCCTGAGAAGACCTATACAGGTGGGTGGAGAGGAAAGGCATGAACAGAAGGAGAAGGGAGGACAGGGGACCACATGGCTTTGTCGGCTGCAGAGATGTGAGGTCAGCTCTGTGTTTTCCTGGAAGCCACAGTGATGAGGGTCAGTGAGCAGACGCTACAGGGAAGCCCAGATCAGGAAACGCATCTCGGGAGGAAACAAGAGTGCCTCCTGCACACAGGGAAGCAAAAGAAAGTATCCAACCATGAAGGGAAGAATGCTGTCTCTGAGATGAGACACTTAAGAGAGGTTACATGAAAACCTCAGGACTGGGAAGGAGCAATTAGCATGCACACACGAAAGAACCTACAGAGATGACTGCTTAGGACAGAGAGTAACTCGGCACAAGTGTGACCTTGTGGCCACAGTTGACGAGGACCTTGTCAGATGGCTGGGATGTTCTTAATGCCTTCCAGCCGTTATGTACATAAGCAAGAAGAGCGAAAGGAAGTTGGTCACTGTTCAAGTTCACCCCGTTTTTCGCCCTGTGAACATTGCACCGAGAGCTACACAAGCCTCCCTCTTCCCAGCATCCCTAGGAGCTCTGATCCCTGCCCTGTGCTCCTGCACACCATCCATCCCCACCGCCACCCACGATGCTCTGACTCCGGGAAGGAGGGTTTTCACCTCGGAGTTCCAGTCTTCCTGTGGAGTTACACCTGTATCTACTTCTTCCTCACTCGGGGAGCAAAAGCGATCATGTCCTGTGCTCCAAACAGATCTGGCTGCTGCTGGAAAAGCGGCAAGACACGGAGGGAAAAAATAAAACTACTGGGGAAACCGAGTCAGGGCAAAATCTTACAGTACTCTGGCCAAATTGTTTGTTTTTCCCTGTGGCAATCAGCATATCCATTTGGAACCAAATTAATTTAGGCTGTTAGATTTCATAATGCTCATACTTTTTAAACTCAGTGATATAATTAAGTTAATTCCTCCACTCAATGAGGGTACTGCAGAAAAGAACACAGGAGAGAATAGAAGGCTGAGTTTCTCCGAGGTCCAGAGAACACAAGCGATTTGCCAAATATTATTCACATAATTACTTGTAGTCTTCTCATTTGTAAAATTAGAGGTTATCAAATTTTAAAATGTTCTATTTCAGATAATTTCACAATGCTAGATCATTCTAAAGATAAATGTCCTGAAAGTCATTAACCAGAAAGGCTGAGTGGTTTTCTCTCTCTCCCTGCCCCCCTTTTTTTCTTTCTGCCTTGCACATAAAAAATCAAGCCCACATGCTTAAAATGAAAGCAAAGCAAATCATACCATGGTACGTGGGCAGTCAGTGCCCTTAACACTAAATTTATTAGGCAGAATTTAATTTTGAGAGGATTACTGTACATATTATTTTTATAGGCAATGCTCTATGAAAGGAATCAATATTGTAGATTGCAGAGAAGCCAACTGCCTGCAGTTGATAAGTGTGTCGTTATCGTCAGAGTAATTAAAAGGAACAGGGTTATATACAATCAGTGTGTACATCTTACTCAGCAACTCCTGCCAGTTGCTTGTAAAAATTAAACTCATTAATCATTCTGACTCTACAGAAGAAAAACCTTTAGGTACAAAATTAAAAAGCTCTATTTTATGAGGAATAAATGTCCAAAGCCAACATCTAGAGAAATTCCTGTCTACACAGTGACATTAGAATATTAATCTCACAGAGGAAAATGAGTTCATTCCATTGTCAAAAATATAAATTAATATTATGTTATTCTAATGCTTCAGACCTCCTTAAATCCACAGGTAACATATACAAGTAAATTCCTTAAAAGTGTGTGCTGGCAACGCTAAAAATCAAAACAACGAAAAAAAACCATGCCATATAAAGCAGGCTTCCACACCCACCTCAGAATGTCTTACTGATACACAGGACTCAAATCCATGGAGAAGGCAGAACACTTGCTTTCCACAAACAACTTGGTCTTTAAGCAAACACTCACTTTGGGGACTGGCTCGAGAGACCAAGGGCTTGCTAACACAGTGATTACTTGTCTGAAATCATTCACAGCTGACGACTGACTCACCCAACTGAAAAGTAACTAGGTTTACTCTGAGTAATTTTTTAAGCAAACAGATTAGCTCTTTGGTAGCTGGGCTTTCCTCCCTAGACAAGGTAACTGTGAAGACAGAATAAGGTGTCTTAAAAAATCCATCTGGTGGTGCCTTAAAAAATCCAAGGTGAGGGGCGCCTGGGTGGCTCAGTTGGTTGGGTGACTGCCTTCAGCTCAGGTCATGATCCTGGAGACCCGGGATCAAGCCCTGCATCAGGCTCCTGCTGAGTGGGAAGCCTGCTTCTCCCTCTCTCACTCCCTCTGCTTGTGTTCCCTCTCTAGCTGTGTTTCTCTCTGTCAAATAAATAAATAAAATATTTAATTAAAAAAAAATCCAAGGTGTGATGCAGAGCGAAGATACTGTCGATGCTGTATTATAGGGCTTCACCCATCCTTCAGCTAGTGCTGGCCTTGCTTCTGGCACTACTTTTACTTGCTTCAATCTAGACAATTTCCTACATATGGCAACATTCTCTGTGCTGAGACAGTAAGTGAAATCTTATCTGATCTTGCTACAGATGTATTATAATTTCAGCAAATTCCTTATAGGTACAGAATTATATTTTCTGGGCTTCAGTCATTACTCACTTCACCAAAGCACTTACAGAGAGACTATTTTACGTGGTAAACAATTCCTATGCATTTAAAATATGTTCCAAAGTGCAAAAACTCAACTTTTCAGGAGAAAATGCTGTATCCGACAAGATGCTACGATACAGTTTTATATGGCATTAAACTCGTAAGGGGACCTCAAAGCTAATCTAGTGAAATACTTAATGTAACAGGAAAGAAGTAAAAATACTGAGCTAATGTCCTTTCTATATGATTACATAAATTTTATGCTGTGCTGGGAGATGGAAGGAATGGCGGTACTACCACTACCAATAAAGAGATTAGGAGGAAAGGTGTTTAGAATAAGCAGACATAGAGAGGGGGAATGTTGGTAAATAGTCCATGTATCTGTCATGTATCTGTATTTTGTCACCATGACAAAAACAATCTAGTGTCTAGTCGTTTGACATGTGGAACAAAAGCTTGGAAGAGAGATCAAGATGGTGCTCACCAAGGTCCTTTCAAGTCTACAGTTCTGCAAAACAGAAAAGAAAAATATTTTCAAAAGAAATGCAGGGGGATATACTTTAGAGAAGAAGGCATCTTCATCATCTTCTAATACAAACGCTGTCAGATATACTAGGCTCCCCTTATCTTTCTTCTAATTTATCTGAGATCTAATTTATCTTTAAACTCTGAAAGGTAAGAAAGAGAAGAGTGGAAGCCAAAACCTTGAGTTTGGGGTTTTAGGTTCTCCCACATCAAGGGTAGGAAGAAATGGGGCGCCTGGGTGGCTCAGTTGGTTAAGTGACTGCCTTCGGCTCAGGTCATGATCCTGGAGACCCGGAATCGAGTCCCACGTCGGGCTCCCTGCTTGGCGGGAAACCTGCTTCTCCCTCTCTCACTCCCCCTGCTTGTGTTCCCTCTCTGGCTGTGTTTCTCTCTGTCAAATACATAAAATCTTTAAAAAACAAAATGGGTAGGAGGAAATGATGTAGCAAGAACTCAGAAGGCCAACTTGAGAAAGAAAGCGATGGGGCAGGAATTCCAGCAGCAGCATGACAGACATGTGATGCAAATGTTGGAAGAGGAGGGTGGTGGTCCCCAAGAGTCGAGTTGTAACAACAAGGACTAAAGAGGCATCACAGAGGGCGTTATGTCAAGTTACTTAGAGAACGCCGATTACGTTTTGTATGCAGCTTCTGCAGCGAGAACAGTAAGAACCTAAGTCTGCCACTGAGCTGAACAAGGAAAAGAGGATCATCGATAACTTGTCAGTGGAATCCGTTGTAAATGACTTGACTGAGAAGCTGGACTGTAATAGGAGAAAGAACAACAGGACCATAGCCTGAGCTGGCAATACAGACCAGTGAGGATGGTCTTCGTTCCCTTTGTAGGCAGAGAATAAGAGAGGACTGGGGAAGAAAGAAAGATTAAGGGATAATATGATCACGTACGGGCAACAACAGATTCACTGAAACTGAATGAATTTCAGTGCTCAGCACATAACAGCACCAACTGTGTAGGCACTACCATTATGAGGAGTGAAATGGGAGTTCCACCTGTCTCCTCAAGTTAAAGCGCCAATTGACCCTGTGATATCTGTAGGTGAGGACACAAAGCACTGTCCAATCAGTCATGAGAATAATGGGATCAAGCAGACAGTTGAAAGTTTCAGCCTATTTGTCATATATTAGGGAAATAATGGGAAATTAAATACCTTAAAAAATTAAAATTGGAGCAGAAGAAAGTAATAAGGTAAACAAATCTATCCGTGGAGCCAAGCAGCTTAAAACATTAAAGTTGATAAGTACCAAGAAGAAATTCACAGGATGTTGACATCACACCAGTGAAAAATCAACGTGGAGAGAAAGACAGGACTGCTTGCCGAAGAACAACCATCATGCCGAAGGTACGGGATGATGAAATTGGTTCTGTCAGGCTGACAGACATCGTAAGTAGGGACTTGTGGCTCAGTGCCTGCTCTGGCCAATTTGCTGATTTAAAATCCTATTGTCATTGCATTTGTATTGTACAGGAAATCATGTGTCACCAAAAATGAGGAATACAGGAACACGTTAATGTAATCTCAATAAGACTACCGCCCAGGGCCTCTGAAGTCCTTTAAAAAATAAAACAGAATCACTCAAGCAGAAGAGGCACAAAGTCCAGTATTTTAAAATCAGTCATAGCTAATTCTTATTGGAAATTACTAAATCCCATTAAAAGTCACTTCTAGCAATATTTCCTTTAACAATGAACTTATTTTGAAACCTACACATGAATTTTAAATCAAAATAGCTATTGATTCCGCAGAGGGGTTGTCCAAGTAATTGACTTTATATTTAAATTAATTTAAGATTGATGAGGAAACTCCAGTAGAAAAGGTATTCTAGTTTTATTTCTGTTTCAGAGCTGAACTTCACTGCTTAGACCTGACCCAGCCAAAGCAGGCTTTTCTGGGATTTGGGGAAGGGGGATGGACGATCCCTCACATGTGTAGTTTGTGCAGATGGGCTGTGAAATACTAGTTAATTACCCATGGTGCAATCTCAGCATTCGATTTCTCTCTACTAGATCTCGTCACTACTAAACTCTATTTTTGTGGGAATGACTTCTTTTCCATCACATTCAGGCATATGTGCATACACACATAAAGAGGTCAAGAACTACATATCATTTCCCCCTTTTTGGATGCAAGGAGGCACAAAGACCACTGGATTTTAAAGGCATGCTGTTTATCCCTGTCTCAGTGACCAAGGCAGGAAAGTCGATGCTGTATCATGGAACAGCTTTCCTGGACTGACAAGCCACAGAAGGACAGTAAAGCCACCTGCCCCAGGATTGGGATGCGCAGACAGAGGGGGACTACTGCAGAGACCGTTTCAGCACCTCGGACAGCTCTAGCCCTAGCAAGGAACAGGGATATGCAATGCGTTCCTAATTAGCTGCACATCATCTGGTTCCCATTTGGGTAGCAAAATGATGGTTCTTAATTCTCTATCATTGACAAAAGCCGGTATCAGAAAAGCAGTTTTTACATCTACTTTCTTTTTAAATGGGTATCTCTCAGAAGCAAGGCAGTTTGTGTTCCTGAAAGATATGTGATATATAATATGTACATGTATCTTTTGTAAATTTTTAGGCATAACTTTTCCAATTTTGAGTAGCCATTTCTGAGAAAAGCACACAAAGGTTTTCAAGAAGTTGATGCACATTCAGCTATGTCCTTGATTTCATCAGACCTTTTAAATACATATATATGTATTTCATAAGGATACCATATGCATGTACGTTATGTTTATCCCATACCTACATCTCTCTCCCTCTCTCTCTCTCTCTCTCTCTCTCTCACACACACACACACACACACACACACATACACACACACACACACACTCTTCTGAATTTTTCAGAAAAAAAACCACTGATGTCAGGGCTTCCTAAATTTAAATCAGATGCACTTAAGTCAGAGCCACATCAGCAGAAATCATTTGCAAATGTCAGATCCCTAATTTGTTCTTCAGTTCAACTGATGGCTTAACTGAGAAACAGTTCTAGGCACATATCAAACCGAAAAGAAGAAACTGGAACTATATGCTTCAAACTAAGAGGGAAAGGGAAAAACAGAGAGAGATGGGTGGAGATCATCAAAAACAAAATTGAGACACTGTTGCCTTTCCTTTCTCCTAGCGACACCTAGAGCCTATGATATGGAAACTGCATTGTTCTCCAAGCATAACACAATTCCACAGTTTTAAGTCAGACTTAAGGCAAAAGGTGCATAATTTCTGCCTGCATTGCAGTTCAGTTGTCTTCACCAAGATTCTCAATATTTCAATCCTCCAAAATTTTTCGCCAGCCCCAATAAAACCCCTCCTCAAAGACTTCCAGTTCCTTGAACCAGATGTCTGAAGAACCATGCCTTTCCCTCAGGACCTGGCCCACTGAAGTGAGGGACACCTCTCCGCTCACTATCTACGTAACCAGGGGAGTCTGGGAAGGATCCAAAAGAAAATAAGAAAATGTTCTGCACGATCTGATACAAGCTATTGGGTGTGTGTACACACACAGAACTGCACTTCCCACAAACTTTCATCATCCCCGTCAGTCTTCACGTCCTCCATTCATAAAACAAAAACAACCAGGAACAACAACAAAACCTCAATGGTTTTTTTTTCAGAATCATCCCTGTGAAAGCTCTCAACACCACCTCCCCCCTCCTACCCGCCAACCTTGCAGTATTAAACAGAAACCAAACGGTAAACAGCGTGACCCAGGGCAAGGCATATTTGAATGACCACAACTCCTGCTCAGTGCCGGGACATGTGCTGCCCTGGGTACCGTCAGGGTAGGGCTAGCTGAGAGGCTTGTATGAGGACCTGCGTGCCCATGTCCCCCCAGATGGGAAACTCCCCAATGGTGTGTGCAGTGGGTCGGTCCTATAAGCCGAAACACATTGCATATCTCCGGGGCATATCAGCCAGGCCAGCTCTGCCTGCCAGCCCAAGGGCTTATCTGGCATTTTTCTCTTTTCTCCGGGAAGAGGACAGCTCATCAGGCAGTTGCCTCTCTCTGCAGTCCTTCCTGGCCCTCGGAATAGTTGGAAGGGACCAACAGAGGTGGCTGGACTCATCCATCTAAGTTGCCCACTAGTGTCCTAACTGAGTCATCAGTTACTAAGGTGATATGCAAATCCAACCTTTGGAACCCAGGCTTCCAGACGAAGGAGAGTAGAAAACATATTCGCTAAGAAGTTTTTTCCTAAGACAGGTCTAAGGTATAGCTGCTGGTCCATGGCTACGCATGGGAGATAG
Organism: Spilogale gracilis; assembly: GCA_004023965.1. Classification (NCBI taxonomy): domain Eukaryota; kingdom Metazoa; phylum Chordata; class Mammalia; order Carnivora; family Mephitidae; genus Spilogale; species Spilogale gracilis. The sequence goes on from PITA01031169.1 coordinate 7,714, forward strand.
GCAGGGCCTGACTCCCTTCAGCAAAAATTGTGCTGGACTCTGGGACAAGAAGCTGGGCCTCAAATGCTAGTGTCTTGTCCCCGCTTCCCAAGGGAAATCACCACCACCACCACTATCAGCACGGGAGGAGAAAGTGTCCTGGGGAGGTGAGAAGTAGAGACCACAGGAGCAAAGGGACAGCTTGAGGGAGGTTGTGGAGGGCACAGTGCTAGATTCCAAAGACAGGTGGGAAGCCTGGGGCTTTACCTTCCCCAGTCTTAAAGCAGGGGGGAGAAAAGAATGAAGGAAAGAAGGGAGGGGAGGAGAGAGGAAGGGAGGGAGGGAACGAACGAAGGAACAACGGAGGGAGGAAAATCAAGTTGTAATTACAAACTGAATTCTCGCCTTAGGATGCATAACACTATGCAGTAACCACAGACATCCACACACCCAGTGACCGCCCCCCACCCACCTAACCATCCCACCTGCCAGCAGCGCAACCCCACAAACGCTGCTCTCCCAAGCACCAACTCCTGACCGCTGCAGACCGAGACCCGCTCCGGGACAGCGGTGACCGAGATGGGCGCTGAGGAGCGAATCCGTGGCGCTCCGGAGAGGCAGAGGAGGGGTGGGGAGACAGGAGGGCGACCCCGACCCTGGGAGATGCGGAGCAGACGCGTCTACCCGAGAGCTCGGCCCCAAGCCCCGCGCCGCCCCCCACCCACCAAGATGCTCTTACGTCCTCGTCGTCACCATCGCTCCGCGTCTGGTACTGGAACCGGGGCCGGCCACCCGCGCCGCCGCAGCCGCCGCCACGCTCCCGGGTCGCCGCCGCGAGCGCCGGGGCTCCAAGGGGCTTGGGCCCCGCGCCGTCCTCCTCCGGCCCCTGGCCGCCCAGGAGGTGGCTGGCCTCCGGCGGCGCCGGGAAGGAGCGCGAGGTGTTGATCTTGCCCGTGAACCTCTGGTACAGGGAAGCCATCGGTGCCCGCGCCCTCGTCGGCTGCCGCGGGGGCGTTCTGGGCTTCGCCGGCCCCTCTCGGGCTCCCGCTCCCCACCGCCCCTGGGGGGAGAGGGAAGAAGCCACAGAAGAAAGGGAGCCGCCGGCTGCCGCTCCTCCCGCGCGCCACTCTCAAGTCGCCGCCGGGCGACGGCCGGGCTCGGCTCCTCCGCCCCCTCCCCGGGCCGCTCGGCGGAGCCGGGGGTCTGGGGGGGTGCGCGCTCCCTCGCTTCTTTCCGCTCTTTTCAACTCCTCGCCACGGACGCGGACCGCCTCATCAAAGGCACGGGAGGAAAGAACCCCCCCAAAACCATAAAGGGAGGGAAAATGCCTAGGCCCCAGAACTGGCACCACCTAGAGACCGGCGAAGAGCCAGCGCGAATCTCCGCGCTCCCCCCAGCCCGGCCCGGCGCGCCGCTCCTCCTCCCCCTCCCCGCCGGCCCCTCGGCGCGGCCGGGTAATGGCGCCGGGGTGGCAGGGGGCCGGCGGCGCGGGGGGACGCGCGGGGCGGGGGCGCGCGGGGGGCCGGGCGGGGGCGTGTGCGCGCCGCGGGCTCAGGGCGCTCGGGGCCCCGCGGGAGGTCGCACCCCCCGCGGCGCGGGAAGAGACCGCGGCAGCGGAGGAAAACGCGACAGTTTGGGGGGGTCTAAAGGGGCGGCAGCGCCCCCAGGACGCCCATCCTCGGCGCGGGGCTGCGCTCTGCGTCCACACGCTCGCACCCCGCGCAGCTGCAGCCTCGCCTCCTTCCCGGCGCTCCCCCTCGGGTGTTCCTTCCAGCTTTTCTTTCCTAACTTGCAACAACAGCAGCCAAGACCCCTCGGGCCTGGGGATGCTAAGCGGGCCGAAGGAACGCAATCGGCAGGGCTGGAAGGGAGATGGCTCGGATGCCCCGCTTTCTAAGGAGCCCTCCCTGCTTCCCAAACCCAGCTCGGCGCTGAAAATAGATTCATTTTCCTTCCCCTAGGCTCAAAAGGAAGAGAGAGAAAAGGTCGTGGAAGGCAAACCATGGGAAGGCCCGGCGGAAGCCTTCCCGGGAACTCGGCGGAACGACCCTCCCTGCACATCCCAACCCATTTGTGTACATCGGAGCTCCATGCTCATTTTCAGTAAACAGAGGCAGACGCTGGAGCTTCTGGGATGCCGGCAACTTCTCCAACGCTGGCTCCGCCCCCCAGCCCCCGACAAAGAGGAAGGGACTCGGGAGAAGCCACACCAAACAGGGCGCCGGGCTCCGGGGGCGCATTCGCGCATCTTGCTGCAGTAAGACGTGCTCCAGCGCCCCTGTGTGGAGAGACACCGCCATGCCTGGGCGCCGGCCCCCGCTCCCTTCCTCCGCGGACTGCTCCCTGGGGCCTCCGGGAACCGCTCCCTCCTCCTCTGATCCACTCCTCAGACTTTGGATTTCTTGAGGCTCTTGGGGGCTCTTCCTTCTCGTCTCGATCCCACATCCCCTTCCCTCTTTTTTGCAGAGCCTCCTGCTGGGGCAGATCTTCAGCAGAAACCAGGACCTGAAACTCCCGTGAAGAGCTCCCATCTGTCAGCTTTGCTGTTCTTTCCACATCAGGTCAAAGTGGGCATCCTCACCTTCACATTCGTCCGGGACACAGGGATCGTCCCTCCTCCCTGCTCCTTCTAGGTTTCCATGACTATTTGATTTAGATTTAAAAAAATAAAAAGCTGAGTCCGTGGCCATACTGCGGGCTCACGTCTTTGTTGGGTCTGAATCCAAGGCAATCTGGCCTCACTGCCCAAGCCCGGACACCCCCGAGAAAGCCCATACCTGGTCTTCAAACTCCCTCTTTCCACCAGTGTCCTTAACTTGGAGAAACTGGATGCTGGTGAATAAGCCTCTTGGGGAGGACTTAAGTTCTGGTCCCTTTCACACTCTCCCCAAGTCCCAGTAGGTAGTCTTGTATTACGTAGATTTATTGCCACACCCATCCTGTTTGATCCACTGTGGCTCCCCCCCACTATGAAGAGAAGTGTGATTGTTAAAAGTAGTTTGAGGACATTTAGGCAACCATGAAAACAAGGAAAACCAATATCCCAACAGCTAAGAGGCCCCCCCAACCAGCCAAAGGCCTCTGCCATCAGCAGATGTCCTGGGCACAGGTCTAGGGGAGGCGGAGCCTTCACCAGCCCCACTTTACTTTGAAGACAGAGGCAGCAATTACAGGAGCCATAAAATGACACTTTAAAAGTCATCACATTTAGATAAATAGAAACCTTGCTGTCATTCCCTGCCCCCCCGCCCCCGCCCCAGCTGTGCTTTTGATGAGAGGAAGCTGCCTTTCCCAGCCAGACTTGAAAGGAAAGCTCCGGCTGCTCCCTGCAGCATTTAGGTCCTGACATTTCACTAAATATAGATGCTCTTAGGGTCTTACTTACATAACATACAAATGAAATCTGCATGTACAGATTCACACAAACCGTAAGGAGTAGCATTAGACACTTCTTGTACTAACATTTAATACAAAATATAGTATTTATAGAGAAATCGCTTATGCATCATGCCCAATGCTTCAGAGAAATGTGCACATTCGCAATACGTTGAAATGGAGCTATGGAAGGCACATGTGACCCTCACTCTTAAAAGTCATTCTCAGGGCGACTGGGTGGCTCAGTTGGTAGAGCCTCTGCCTTCAGCTCAGGTCATGATCTCAGGGTCCTGGGATGGAGGCCCCATCAGGCTCCCTGCTCAGCGGGGAGTCTGTTTCTCCCTCTAACCTTCCCCCTCTTGTGCTCTCCCTCCCAAATAAATAAATAAAATCTTTAAAAAATCATTCTCAAGTGAGTATGTGGGTATTCAAATTACAATCTGGTCAGTGTCAGAAATCTTAACACTAAATGATTCAGACAACATAATAAGCAATTTTTATTTAAAATTATAAAGTGAATAAACGCTAAGACTCATGAACAACTGAAGGGAGAGCTGAGGTACACATCTGTGTTGAGAGAGAACAAATCTGAAAATTAAACAGGAGAAACGGGGTGGGGGGAGGTGCTCCTGGCCCAGCAGGAGCTCCCGAGGCAGGGAGGGCCACCAGACCCACCACCCGAGGGCAGCTTGCACCAAGCCTTTTCAGGAGCCTTTCCAGGTGCTCTCTAGACTGAAGGCCCAGTGCCCCCTCCCAAAGATTTGCTACTGTCCTCCACCTTGCACTCAGAGCACCACTCATCCTCAACACTGTTCTAGACTCTGAGTGTGAATACACACCCACGTGTTTGCACACACTTCACACGTGTCTGAAGCATTTCTTCACAAAAGGCAGTGTATTTTTAATACACTCTCAGGACTCGGAAGTCTCAAATGCAACAGAGTCAGCCGGTTAGTGTTTTGGGGCGGCATGAGGAAATGCAATTGAAGAAAATCCCAATGATAGCATTTTGTGTTTATGATTACATAATGAGCTTACTGCCTTCAATAGCTTTTTCAGCGTCTGCTGGGCGGCGCCGGCACCTGCTCAGGGCAGCCAAGCCCCCCACCCCGTGCCCCCAAACGCAGGCGGTTAATCCACAAAGAGGCCAAGCTCATCGCCAAATCCATACAACAGGCCCCAACTTAACTAAAAGGCTGGAGTCAACCTAGAGAAAATATCTAAATATCTGTTCCGGCCGGGGTGGGGGGCTGTCCCTCCTCTAGTCTCTGATGCCTGCCCACCACCCAACCCCCTCCTCCCACTCATTTTCCTTTCTTCCCTTGCCCTTCCTGTCCTTCATTCCTGTCCTTGCTCTGGGTCACTGTCAACAGGCTGTCTATTTTACTCTTCTCTACAAATTCCTTGCTGCTGTCTGAGTACTTATAAAATCTTACTTTTAATGCCAACATCTCCTCCAAAACTATCCAAATGGTCTCTTTGCCACCTGGAGGAGGCACCAACCGCTGTCTTTTCTCATGTCCTCATTACACGAGCCTTTTCCACGGCTCTGAAGATTTTTGGAGCATGAGATCTGGAAGAGAAGCTGTTGTTTCTGTTTGTTTCTGGTGATGGTTTGGACAGAACGATGCCGTTACCTCAGACGTCTCAATTCATACATCAGGTAATATTGGATCAGAAGGAACATGACTTTGGCTCTGAAAGGTTCCCAGAGCTCCTTACCCTTTCCATCCATGCACCCCTCCAGTCTCCTGAATTAAGTTAAATCTGCTCCCCTTTAATGTTAAAGTGACATTAATGAGCCCCTGCAATTGAGGGCTTTATGCTTTAGGCAACAGAGGTGATGACTGTGTTCTACAAGGGAGAGCTTTTATCTGCACTCTCTTCTGACAAATGGTGAGCATTTCAAAATTCCCAGGCTGGGTGGCTTGGAATGACACATGACACAGGGTAGCAAGTTCAGGGCTCCAACCCTCACGTGGGGCTTTCGAACTTATTATTATTGTTACTGTTGACATTTTGCATCACGTCACCCAAGAAGGTTTTAGGCTTTTACTTGAAAACAACAACTGGACTAGAAAAGGCTGGAAGGGAGCAGCATCGTCCAAATGCAGGGTCTTCTTTGGGGAGAAGAGGGCTGAGGCTGTTATTTAATCCTGCCACTTGCAGGCCAACAGAAATAGTTACAGAAAAATAAAGAAAATCTGACTCCACCAAAAACAATTCCAGTTATAAAATGGAAAGGGATAAGGTGTATTGCTAGAATGTACGACAGGACAAAAACGTAGGGAGGCTGAGTGTGAGGTTGATACAATCCACCCTGGAAAGATAGGGCTGGTGAGCCAGCAAGAGCAAACGGAAGTCAGACCAGCCCAGGGAACAGGCCTGCAGGTGCACCTGCTGCATTTGGCCACAAGACGCCAAGAGGGATGAGAGCAGACACTGGAGCCCCCACGGTGTGCCTTGGAGGGTCCAGGCCAGCAGCCTCGGCGAGGCAGGCCAGGCGGGGAGAAGTGACACCTGCCACCTAGGCCCCTGCTGGTAAGCATCTGGAAACCCCTCTCACAGAATCACTTCTCTCACCATCTTATTCCACGTCAAAAAATCGCCAGGATTCAAGAGCATTCCTTTGAGTTAAGGCACTGTCCAGAAAAGCATCAATCAGAAGTCATCCGCAAACAACCAGGGCTTGAGGGAAAGGAAGCTGTGGCCGGGAGGGACGGCAGAAAGAAGACCAACCACTCCTTCAAGCGCATAAGGCACAGGCCGAGCACAAGCCGCCTCTTTCAAGAGCATGAGGACACTTCCAAACTACAAGTTTCTAGATGCTTCATCTCTGAGGTAAGAAGTCATTATTTCCAGGGGCGCCTGGGTGGCTCATTCCGTTAAGCATCCAACCGTCGGCTTTCAGCTCAGGTCATGATCTTGGGGTCATGGGATCAAGCCCCGTGTCAGGCTCTGCTCTCAGCCCAGAATCTGCTTGAGATGCTCTCCCTCTCCCTCTCCCCAACTCGCCCATGTGCTCGTGCTCTCTCAGTGAATAAGTAAATATTTTTTTAAAAAGTCATTATTTCCATATTCGAAACTGTAACAGATTAGAATGCTGTTTGGCAAGTATTTTTTCATCCCCTAGCCCTTCCAGTAAGGTATCTGACACTGCCTCGCTGACTTCCTGATCGACTTGCCTTGACCACTGGAGTGTGAATGGACGTGACACAGGCAGAGGCATCAAGGCACCTGTCCAGTCTGCCTGACCTCTTGCCCTCAAGCAATCCAAGCACATAGGAATGCATCCTGGGGGACTGCAGCCATGGTGCCTTGGCGTCTACAACAAGTGTCCTTGGAGAGACTGGAACCCAGGCTGGTAGTCAGGGAGTACAGAGGAGAGTCACCTAGCCAAGCCCAGGGAGGGTCAGCTCCATCACAGTTGCCCAGCTGTGCACTCACCAAACGTGGATCTTGGAATAAGTATCTGTGGAATGAGCCATCAAACTGGAATGATTTGTTTCATCGTATGCTCGTCTCATTAGCTTACTGGAACAAAAACCAAGCCCAGGCATGCAAGAAGGTATAGCTCACGTCAGTGGTTGCTGTAAGCATTTCACCGACTTACTCAGTAACTAGCTGAATGCCTCCTAGGTGCCAGCCACCGCGCTGTGTGCTAGGGGATGAAATGGTGGACTAAGATGAACATAGTCTTCGCTTTCCTACAGATGAGAGTCAATACTCCTGACAGTGAATGGAAACTAATGTTATAAATTACATGGCCAGATTGAAAATGACTTCCTCTTGTGAATAAATGCATTTTCCCCAATTTCTTGCTCATTCTCATACTTTTACAGCCCTGCTAGTTTTATTAGAAAAAGAGTCTTAGAAAGCACTAGATCACTAATGTGTTCATGATAATGCCCTATTTATTGCAGGAGTGCGAAGTGGCATTTTCAATCCACTCGAAGAACTGTCTCTAGACCACCAGTACAAGGATCACCTAGAAATTTGTTAAAAAGAAAAAATCTGGATGCCATCCCAAACTGACTAAATCAAAAACCTGGGGCGAGGGCTCACAACCTATATTTTAATTAGTGCACCAGGTCATTCTGGCTGATGGATGCTCAAGTTTTAGGAACAGCAGACTAGAATAATAATGTACTTGAGTGCCTTATTCTAAATGGCACCAAGGCGGCCTCCTGGGAAATGGCTCACCAATTCAAATACTCAACAAGGATTTTCCAGAGGATAGGAAGTTTGGGGGAATGCACAAGGCCTGTCTCTCTCATTTAAATACAGATTATCTGAGCAGTTGGAAGGCAAAATTGAATGGCGTACAGTTGGCCTTTTCAGGACATTTTCAGAACACTGTTTGGCCCCTGAATTGAAATGTTAAGAGCTCATGTCAGGAAGAAGGTAGTGGCCAAGAGGGGACTGACAAGGCAGAAACCGAAAACACTATCCAAGCTAAGATGCCACGCTTCTTGGGGCTTAGCTCAGGGTAACTTGCTTTTGCACATTAGCAGAATGTCTCTCCTACCTTA
>PITA01031170.1:0-15591 GCA_004023965.1 Spilogale gracilis
GGAAGGAGATGAGAGGAAGGGGAGGAGGAAAGGGAAGGGGAGGAGAGAGAGGGAGGGGAGGAGGTGAGAGAGGAAGGAGCAGAGGATGAGGGTGGAGGTAACAGCAACATCCAGGGGTAGAAGGACCCACAATGGAGGAAACACAACAGGAGGGTCAACAAACACAGGAAGGGAATAGAGAGACAAAGGAAGGAAAGGGGAAAACATGTCATTAGCATTTTCAGTTCATCGAAAGCATCCATCTATACAGTTATCTTTCCCCATCTTCCCAAAATACAATGGGGATCTATCTATACGGCCTCCTCCAGGCATGGGTCCTGCCCCACAGAGTGTGGCTGTTGCTTAACGGCAAGCCAGGTGTTAGATCCACCTCTAAGCACCTCCAGGGGTGAAACCCAGTATGTCACAGAATGCCAGACGCTTCCTGATTTGGGAAGGTTAAAGCGTGGGAGGCACAGACATGCACCCTGCAGAACACTAACTCTCCTCTCCCCTAGTCACAAGTTAAGAGGTGACTCTGTTTCCCCAACATTCTCATGCTAATTTACTACAACAAGAAATACTACCTTAACTAACGGAAGGCTGAAGAAAGATCTAGCCTCTCAGGCATGCTCCTCCCCCTCACTAGTACCCCTGTGTCCTTATTTCACTGAATCCTCACAGAGCTAGGAGGAAGCAAGGACATTCCCACTTCACAGAAGGAACCAAGGAGCAGGGCTTTAAGGAAACTCCCACCGGGCAAGAAGGGGGTGGGGTCACGTAGGAATGACTCTCATGCCTGCACTTGGGTCACCATGCCACCCACACACACAGGGAGGTCCCAGGGGCCATGCTGTGACAGCTAGAAGAAATCACAACTGGAAGAAACCGTAGCCTAAAACTGTGTTTATAGCTTCCTTTTTCCTGAGCCCCACACCCCAAACCCACCCTTTCAATGACACAGAGGGAAACACTGAGACCCAAAGAGGCCACGGTGGGACTCTCCCCACAGTGACCCATGTTCCCACTCCCAAATGCCTTTGCCTCTATCCCTTCCATTCCAAAAGTTAGAAATCTGTTCAAAATAAAAAGTACCGTTGCTCTCATATAGTATATGGAAGACCGTGTTGTAAATGAAAAAGTATCCAAGATATGGCCCCTGAGCCATAAATCTGGCCACATTTCAGCTGTCCAACATAAAACTCGTTTTTGATGAGACAATAAAAACGATTAAAGCTCAATTTCTAAGGTGTAGTGTTAGAAAATTCTTAAGATTCTGATTTGTGCTCACTTCCCTGGGACTCAATTACTCCTTTATTTATTACCCCCTCGCGTGTACTGAATATATTAAATCTTCACACCAGATCTTCGGTAATTTCTACCCAGACCACTGATCTTTAATTGAATCCTAAACATGCTTCTCACCCTCAAGAGTGAGAGAAAACAGCATCTTAAAGCCAGAAACTGGTGTCTGATGTCAGCTGACAGAAAATTTTCAACCACTCCTAGCATCTTCTAAAAAACCTTCTCTGGAAATTCTCCTTCTTTCCAAAGGGGAGCACATCAGAGGAAAAGTGGAAACAGGGAGAAAGAGGTCAGAGCGGCCAGCATCGATAGTATTCTTGGAAAGTATAAGCTCCTCATTCACCATTTGAGATCATAATAACAATTTCTTTACGCACAAAATCACCTTCCTGTCATTCCAAAGACACTAATTCTTGCTCTGTCACCTTTTAAGAGCTTGGCAATAGCAAGACATAAAGCTGGAGAAGCTGGCAGCAGCATCATGGTCCACTAGGCATGCTCATTAGCACTTAATTAGGAACTAGACACCTGCCATAAGAAATGTGCTCGGAGAAGGATGAGGAACAGGTCTGCCCTACCAGCAATTGCTATCATTACTTGGAGAATAAGAGCTATGTCCGGCTTCTGGGGGGGAAATGCAATGATGCATACACAAGCAAGTGCAACGGGGTAATTAAGCATGGCACGGATTACAAGATGAGAGAAGCCAAGCAGAGGGGAAGGGATTTAACTACTGAGTGTGGAACACCACCCATTCATTCTCCTCTCTGCACACCCTGCTCTCCCAAAACTCCAAAAGACTGTTCCAGAGGTGCAATTTTATGTCCCAGCAAAGGCATACCCAGGCAAATGTCTGGATACACGAGAAGGAAGTAGAGCTTTCCTGCCAAACCCAAGGTGATTTTTAGAAAGATGAACTAGAAAGTGTTCTACGATGCATTACTGAAAAGAAAAACTAGCTTATATAATAAAGGGGCTTCCCCACAACTGCAAAGTGGACCCACATGATTAAGCCCCACTTAAGCTAAGAACTATCTATCAACAGGGATGTCCAATAGCCTTAACTGGTCCCGGGAACTCCCACCTCTACCCAGCTCTGGTTTTCCAGGATCCGTGAAGCACGTTCACTGCCCATTATTAGAGGCAACCAAGTTTTCCCATTCCTTGCTTGGCCATTTTGAAAGTTACTGCTGCTCCTTCTTTTTTTTTATATTTTGTTGTTGGTTTTTTTTGGTTTTTTTTTGAGAGAGAGCATGGGGTGGAGACGAGAGGGAGAGGGAATCAAGCAGGCTCCATGCCTAGTGGGGAGCCCTGCTCAGGGTTCGATCTCACAATCCTGAGATCTTGACCTGAGCCAAAATCAAGAGTCCAATGCTTAACCAAATGAGCTACCCAGACATCCCAAGCTCCTGCTGGTTTTTTTTTAATTTTATTTTTTTAAAGCAAAATCCTACCAAACTGAAAAGAGTACGAAACAGTGAGACGATGGACCACAACCACTGAAGATGCTACAGACCCTCAGATAATGCAGCCTCGCGTTCCACTTATCCTGACAAGCAGTGTGCCTACATATTCCTTGTCCGCATTCTACTTATCCCGACAAGCAGGGTGCCTACGTATTCCCCGTCCACTGTCCGGCCTCAGCTCAGAACACACCCAAGGCAGGAAGGATGGACATCATGGATCCCGCTTCACAGAGGAGACAGTGGCTTGCCATGGGGGGCCCACAGCCAGAACGAGGACTGCAAACCTTACATTCCTTAGAACAGCCTTTCTCCTGTGACCCTGGCAGCCCAGTCGCGTTCAGGAGTTAGACTGAACGTTCCCCAAGCAAAGGGAAGGGAGAGGGCAACCTTCTCCAACAAAGACCTCCCAGGTCTGTCCCTTCTCAGGTAAGCTGAGGCTCCTGCCGGCGCAGAAGGCCACAGGTGCTGAGACAGTCCACCCTCCCCAGAGAAAATTCCATCTTTACCATGCAACTTTAATGGCAGTGATGGAAATTCAGGTGGAAATTTATTTTTAGATTTATGCCTCTTCAGTCCCACCTCTCCGTCCCCACTTCCCAATACCCTGTGTCCCTACATTTGAAAAAGGAGGATCTCTTTACCTCCAGCTTTCTTCCAAGGAAGCATGTAAAGAAGAAACAAGGCAAACAGTGACAGCCATGGCTACTCTCAGAAGAAGATGCTTAAAAAATAAAAAGCATCCTTCTGATGCAACACACACTGGGGAATGAAGAAAGGGTCCACACCCAGGAGAGTAAACAACTGCCAACAGGCCACCCACCTGGCCCATGTGTGTTTGGAAGGACATTTTCTCTCAAAAAGGCTTACCCGAGACAACTGTGTGCCTGGTAACTTCCCCCAAAGGGAAAAAAACCCCAAAAACCCATGAATGCTATTATTTTAGAACAAAAGATATACTGACATCGCTATACATCCAGGAAAACCTCAAAAAAGCCCAATGACTCTACCAACTGGGGAATCTACATGCGTCGTCCTCCACAGACCCAAACCTGCACAGATCAACGGGAAACTGAGCTGTTTCTCAACAGGACAGGAAGAGGGGGAAAAATCCAACCTTCCACCTCCTCATTACTTTCCACTAATTGGTAAACTTTTTTTTAAGTTGAATGCTTGCAGATTTATACAGTACAGAGGGCTCAAAGGCGAAACAGTTTGTAAAGCTATCAGAAAAGGCATTATAGATGAGCAACGGTGGACTTTAGCGACGCAGGTGGTTTCTCAGATGGCCAGTGGTTCTCGAACAGTGATTCTGATACTCCCCCTTTCTCCGCCCTGGGGACATCTGGCAAAGTCTACAGACATTTACGGTTGGTTGTCACACCTGAGGGGATGGGGGCAGGGAAGAGTGCTGTTAAACATCCTACCATGCATAGGACATCCCCCCATCACAGAGAATTAACAAGCCCCAATGTCAACAATGTTGAGGCTGAATGCTTTTAGCCTAGATCTAAGCTGGAATTCTGTCCCATGACATCAGAATTCATGTTCTTAGACAACAAGCGACCTGACAAACTGTTGCTTAAAAAATAAAAATGCTTTTCAACACTCAATTGTTCACTGTCCCTTCATCGCCATCAAGTACCTTGTCACAACTCAGAAAAATAAGCATCTGCTTCCCAGAGTGGACTCCACCGACAATTTAAAAATAAAACCAACAACAACACATTTCATCAAACAATTTTCAAAAAGCTACACTGGAAACGTCCACATACTGGTGTTTTGTGCCTCAGAGGGGGTCGCAAAAAGGTTTTGCTGTTGACAGAAGGAGAGACATGCACCGGCTCTTACCCAAACAATGTGGACCGGCTGGGAGATAGACAAGGAAAACAAACATCGAACCCTGAGTTAATGATAATGAAAACCCACAACGAATAAAGTCACCTCATCCATGTCAAACAACAGACACACATTCAGAATTTTAATTCACTTTTTACCTAGTGCAGCCTGGGTCAATTATGTTACTATAATGAAATTGACTTTGCTGTTTACATTCAGAGGTTCAATGTAATGGCGCCGTGGCTTCCATGGTTGAAGCCACGGGAAACAGCCACAGCACCTGCCTTATGGACAGCGAGCTGCCTACAGGACGGGAAAGGATACCCTAGAAGGCGAATGAAGGCCAACCTTCATTCAGGCCCACCTTAACGGACATGCCAAGCTCGTTATCACCAAGCACAGGATGGACTTGAATCTTTGGATATCTGCCCACTCTGTAACCTTAGGGAAAACCATGTCACACAGATCACAGACTGAACCCAACAGAACTGAAACCGTGTCCCCAAAACAGCATCTCTTATGTTAAGTGCGTGCCAGTAAGTGACATTTATAGCATTTGGTCATTAAACATTTGGGGGGGGGGGGCATGTGAAAAGTAGCTTTTGTGGACAGTTCTCTCCAAATCACTCTTCCTCTATTTCTGCTGTTTCCCTGTTCACTCCGCTCTTATCTGGGGAGAGTGCAGAAGGACAAAATCGGCATGCTCCAGTCAATAAGCCAGGGACGTGGGGAAGAGCTGTGTGGGGGCAGAACCATCAAGGACACGACTGGAGAAGTTATCTGAGAACCACCCATTATGTGAATGGCCTCTCTGGAGAAGAGGGGCAAGGGTGATAAACAGGCAGAATCTACTTCCTGGGCCAAAAATTCTCAAGCTACTTGAGCACGGTTGTTTGTTGTGTTTTGTTTTTTAAAATAAACAAACAAACAAACAAACAAACAAACCAGAAAGCACAATCCCCTCAAAGTCCCCATCTCCATGCAGGAGCGTACAGAAAAGGACACACAGGCAAAAATGACGACCTATATGGCGGCAGGCACGAGGATGAAGGCCTAGAACTCTGAAAAAGACCTGAACTCATCTTCGCTGTTTCTGCACTGCAGAGAATCCACAAAGGCCAGCTCCTCCTGCGTCATCACAAGACGACCTGCGCGCCCCGCCTGCCCTGGACAACGGTGACAGTGGTGACAATGATCAGAGTGCTGGACTGAAAGGCCTGAATTAGATGAAGTTTTTAAAAAGTTTTAAAAGGCACCGGGGGCGGCTCAGCCGTTAAGCGTCTGCCTTCAGCTCAGCTCATGATCCCAGAGACCTGGGATCGAGTCCCACATCGGGCTCCCTGCTCGGCGGGAAGCCTGCTTCTCCCTCTTTCACTCCCTCTGCTTGTGTTCCCTCTCTGGCTGTGTTTCTCTCTCTGTCAAATAAATAAAATCTTTAAAAATAATAAAAATAAAATAAATAAAAAGCCATATTTATTTAGGCAGACCCACTTCTAAAGCCTTGGAAGGTTTTGGGGGGTTTGTTTGTTTTTTTAACATTTTATTTATTTATTTGACAGAGAGAGAGATCACAAGCAGGCAGAGAGGCAGGCAGAGAGAGAGGAGGAAGCAGGCTCCCCGCTGAGCAGAGAGCCCGATGCGGGCCTTGATCCCAGGACCCTGAGATCACGATCTGAGCTGAAGGCAGAGGCTTTAACCCACTGAGCCACCCAGGCGCCCTAAAGCCTCGGAAGGTTTTGACGAAAAGATGCTCAACATCATTAACCAGCAGGGAAATCTGCAAATCAAAAACCACAAAGGAGGTACCACATCACACCCACTGGAAAGGCTAGACTCAAAAAGGTGGGACAATTACCAGTGTTGGAGAAGATGCTGAGAAAGTGAAATTCTCATCCATTAATTTGGAAAAGCCTGGCAGCTGCTCAAAACGTTAAACAGAGTTATCATATGACCCAGCGATGGCACATGTAGGCTCAGTCGAGAGGAAACCAGGTCCACACAACACATACACAACATTCACTGAAGCATTATTCACAAACAGCCAAAAGGTCTGGAGACAACCTCAATGTCCGTGAGCTGGTGACTGGATTGATAAAGGTGGTGCACTGATGCCAGGCAGTATCATTCAGCAATAAGAAGGACTGAAGTGCACGCTACAAGAATACGTCTTGAAAACTCTATGCGAAGTGAAAGAACCCAGCCACGAAAGGCCCCGTGTGAGCGGACTCCTTTTACACAAAATGTTTGGAAGAGGCAAACCCACAGAGATAGAAAGATGGGTGGTTGCAGGGACTGGGGGGCATGGGAGGCAAGGGGGTAACTGCTAATGGATATGGGGTTTCTTTCTGGAGTGATAAAAATGTTCTAGAATCTGTGGTGATGGTTGCACATGTTTCTGAATATACCAAAATCCACTGATTCATATGCTTTGAAAAGGCAAATTTTATGGTATGTAAATTATACATGAATGTAAAAAAAAAATGCACAGGTCTAACTCTTAAAATGGGGCCCTCTACTTTCTACTCTGAAAAGAGAAAACACTTCCAAGGCATCAAGTACAAATCATATGAATATATGAGGGGAAATTAAAAAGTGAACAATGCCTCAAGAAGTTTTCTAGCAACTAAAAAGCATACTGACTACTTGAAAGGACCCAGACACTGAAGTCAACCGCTGCATTTGTCAGAGAAAACCATGTGTACTCTCAGTAGAAAAAATTAAAAATTTTAACTTGAACCAAAGGAGAAGTAGGCTACCCACCAGACTTTGCAATACTTCTCCTTCTCCTTGGAAAATTAATAGAAGGGCTGGACAACTGGAATTTAGGTGGAGGGTAGGTCACTAATTATAAGTTAGTAGAGCCAGAATACCGATGCTAGTTCTAGCCCCGTCATTTTCTGCTCTTGGTAGCAGGCTAGAAATTATTCTCTGAGGGCGAATTTGTTTTATAAAGAAACTTACAGCTGGGTCATTGATGGGCTTTCCAGGGATTGACTGCATACTCCTAAGAATAAGAGGCTAACCTCGTCCTCTTAAACTTCACACACCACAATCCTATAGATAGTTGACAGCTACAGCCGGAGGAGAAAAATAATCCAACATTTTGCTAATCCTTAAACGAATCATCTCATGCAACAATAGCGAGCTTTTAGGTCTACAACTCAATCTCTTAAGGACAGGAAGCCTCCTTCTACAGACACATCAGGAGTTTTTATTCATAGCCATCCCCTACACAAACATAGACAGACATCACGAAAGCCCCTAGACTGCTTTCATTTCACACTAAGTTGGTTTAAAGTACAGAGAACTTTAAGTTCACCTATGAAGCAGAGATATAGACACCGGACCAATAAGTGGATCCCCAAAAGGCCCTAACAGTTGTTCTTCTGTTCATGGAAAATTAAGCCAAACAAGGTCCAACTAAACGAGAAAAAAAACACAATGTGGCCGACAGTAACCCCAAACGTTTCGAGTTCCTAATGTTCACAGGCATTGCTATGAGAAACTGCGCAAATTTTCTTACATCCAGCAGTCGGCACTGGGGCAGCTGCCAAAAATCAGGCATTCTGTGGTATGGGAAGGACAGTCCCCACTGGTCATAGGGCCATCTCTTCTCTTCTCTCCTTCCAATTCCATCACAATGATCTGTGCAACCCCTCAGGGCCAGCAAAGGCCTTGTTCCCCTTTCTCCCAAGTAAGGAAGCCAACAATGTCTTATCCTCACTTCTGCTTCTCAATTTTCTCTCGACCTGCTCCCAAAACTTAACTCCCCCCCCCACCTCTGTTTTGAACCTTTATAAACGGCCAAAGCTGCTTCACTGCTGTGTCCTGAGTAAAAGCACTTCGTGCATGACAACTGAGTGGCAGGAACAGAGCATCTGGACGGATCTAGCTGTCACCCACACGGCCACTAGAGAAGACTAGAGGGGAAGTGACCCGCCGCTCTGCGCCACCACCCCTCGCAGAGACTTGGCCCACTGGACCCACAGATCCGCTGCAGGCACTTAGAGAAACTACACAGACAGAATCACAGTTCAAGGAGTCAGGACCATGCTGGGAAAGGCTGCCAGCTGAGGTCTTATCCCCACGAAGGCCATGCCGGGTAGATGGTATTACCCATCTGCACATGGGGATACCCAAGGAGGTTAACTGATTGTACGAGTTCACAAAGCTACAGAGTGACAGCACCAAGTGTCCTCCTCAAGTCCATCTGATCCTAGCCCCACGCGTTCCCTTTGTGTGAGGTCAAGCACAAGGCAAATGCTCTTAGGAAGATGAGCACAAAGCATCATGAAGCTGGCTAGCCAGCACGTGCATGCACCTGGGCACCTGATTATGCAAATTTTTTTTTAATTATACTCAGCCAATCATATTTTACTCTTTAAATCAAAAAGCAACCGTCTTTCTTTGGGAGGTGGAGAAACACCAGCTGAGAAAAAGTACAAAGGAACTCCTTGGGGTGGAGAGAATCTGTACCCCAAAAGATGTGTAGGTTACAGGTGTGTGCACACGCCAAAGTGATCGTCCTATATATTTAAGATTGGTTTATTCGGCAACATATAAATTATACCTCAATTTTTTTAAAAAGCCTGTGGGTTGTGTGTACAAATACATATGTACCTTTATCTATATGATCTGTATTAACTTCATGTGATATAAACCCACTAAAAGATAATACTAATTATCTGAAATCCCAATCTCAAATAAAATCAATTATTATCATAGCAAGTAGATGAAGAAAGTTCTTAGTTCCAAGCTCCCTCACAAAATACAAGGGAAAGTGATCTCAAAGAGTCCTTCAACCATTTTCCCTGTCTTCAAGAAGACATCAACCATTCCACAAAGGGTTGTCATAAAAAATCTATCTTGTTTTGAGCGTTTTTAGTAGAATTCCAAATTGGGGAAAGAAAAAAAAAATCTTTGAGTAAGTCTGCTTACATCATAGGAACTGTAAGGAATAAATTTATTAATTAATAAACAAAATAAGGTCTCCAGTAAGCTCCCTTCCCACACGAAGCTGTTTTCTAACGCACAGGTGAGCTGTGTGTGTCACACCAGATAAACCCTCTGCCTATTAAGATCTCTGCATTATTAAATACTCTTTCTACTGCTACAAGAACATAGCACGCTTAAGAGTGAAAGAGCTTAATAAAAACCAAATTCAAAAAGTGGGGCTGTCGTTCTTATTCCACCAATTATCAAATGTGCTACCCATCACAACTGTTTAAAAACAAAGTATCGCACGAAAAGTAATTATTTCCCACCGTTTCTCCAAATATCAAGTATCTAAGAAGCTTATCTTTCTGAAATACCAGTCATCTATGTAAGTGGAAGGCAGGTGGCCTCTGGAGGGGAACAGGTGTAAAAGTCAGGATTTTCTGGGGCGCCTGGGTGGCTCAGTTAGTTAAGCGACTGCCTTCGGCTCAGGTCATGATCCTGGAGACCTGGAATCGAGCCCCACATCGGGCTTCCTGCTCAGCAGGAAGCCTGCCTCTCCCTCTTTCAGTCTCTCTGCTTGTGTTCCCTCTCTAGCTGTGATTCTCTCTGTCAAATAAATAAATAAAATCTTTAAAAAAAAAAAAAAAAAAAAAAAAGTCAGGATTTTCTGTCAGGTATGAGAACGAAGTTTTCCATGCTGGTGGGAAATGGGCATCATTTATTCACTCAGCAGGGACGGAAAAAAAAAGAGACACTCTCTCTTCCTCTTCCGAGACCAGTCCACAGTCCCAGGTGCTGAGCCCACCTCAGCAGCTCTGGTGTCCTTGAGATTTCATTTTTTCCCCCGGTCTGCTAAAGAGAAATGTCTTCAGCCCTGCCAAGCAAGCAAGCAGTAAGCCCCATGATTGTACCTTAAAGGGAATGAGAATGTTTCGGCTCATTTGCATTTTAAAGGCTACTCTTTCATGATCTTTCACACTTGTAATAGATGTCTAAACCGTTAAATTACTATTTCTTTTCTTAGCCTGAAAGTCGATGCAGACGAAGAGCGTGGCCTCTCCTATTGTTCTCCCTCCTGAGCCTGGTCCCTGAGCAATACTGGCAGCTGCTCTCAAACCAGGGGGCTGCATTTACTCTGTGTGCAGCTGCTGCCTGTAGGAACAGACAGCCTCCCGGAGCCTCCTCCCCTCTGGGGAGACAGGTTGACACACTGCATGTTCAATGAAGGGGTGCGAAGGTCCACTGAGTTGTCAACCCAATTTTATGCTACTTCAATTTTCCAGGATGTGCACAATTCCTTTCAAGCAAAAATCAAGCATATGCCAGGGCATGAAACTTACGGTGCAGGATAATTATTGATCACTACAAACTTTCAAAGAGCCTTCTGACATAAATTAATAGAGTGAGCCAAAAATTTACAATTAGGAAAACCGCACCAGCCAGTAAGCTGAAGACGTGCAGTTGGCGTGAAGTCTCGTGCTGGGGGCCCAATTTCCTGATTTGGGTTATTGTTGCTAGCTCTCAGAGCTAATCTGCCTTTATAATCTCAACATGTTTCCTGGATGAAAGCCATTCATAAAATTAGCGATTCATCTGCCCTTCTCAAGCGACCTGCCATTTTCATTTTCTGATTCAATTCAAAAGGACTCCTACCTATAAACATCTGGTTAATACAATTTCCTCCTTTCTAATGTGTGGGACTGGGCAGGGCCTCGGAGAATTTACGGTAGGAGGTTCACCGTCGAGAAAGGATATGTAAAATTTTAGAGACTATCAGAAAACAAACATGTTCCACAAAGTGTAACTGGGTACTTGAGAACTGCTTTGCATATGTTTCTCTTTAATCAAAACAGGCTTTTCCATCCTCATTCATTTGGGTTAAAAAATTTCTGTGCTCGAGCTACAAGTACAATTTGCTATTAGTCTTTGCTAATCAAACACGGTACATGCAAAAGTACCAGTGAATATTTGATTTGATCTCTGAAATAAAGCAATTCATTACACAAGAAAAGGGTACAGAAGGCAGCCGACAAATGCAGATGTAATTGTGTTTTTTGTTGAATGTGATTAGAGAGCCCACTAAGTAACAGTCAAAAATGTGATCTAAAGGGGTGGGGGAGAAAGGCAGAGCCTGGGTCTGGGGGGAAGAGGAGGAGGGGAGAATTGTTTATGCAGAGCTAAGCTGTCAAGTGTAATAAAGCAGCTTGAATAAAATTTAAGCTGAAAATCCACTGAAGCTCCCCATTTCAGGGAGGAAAAAGCTATTAAAAGGAAATGAAGGTCACCCTCCCACTTTATTTCACCTAATTGACTGCCAATAGCTTACCACAGGCAACCCGACTGCAGATCAGCAATTGAGAAACTGATGAAAGGAGAGTTTTCAAGCTGAGGCTCATTCTTTAATCCTCCTTGGCTCTTATGTTTTTTCTCCATCTCCAGTTGGGATGTAATTTTAAACCCTGATGGATTAACTGGTTCCATTGTCTGGGCTATGGCACTCTTAATCCGTACAGCAGCATGTCTGATTATCATTACAAAGTGTCTGAGGGAACCACAAAGACCAGCAGGGCATCTTCTCACAAGCAATTAACATAAATTGATAAATGAGTGATTTGAATCCGCTCAAGGCACTCACATATGAATAAAATCAGAAAGGATGGTCCCTTGTTTCAGCTACTTCTTTGGCTTAGTCTGGAAGGGCAGAAAACATGAGAACCTTCACAGGATCCCCGGGACTGCGGCGGGGAGGGGGGCAGGGAAGGGGGTAGGGGGGACAGGATGGGACACAACTCGAGGTTCATGCAGCTCATTAATGCAGAGCAAATGACTTGTGATTGACAACCAGTCGCCGGAGTGAAGCACTAACCGAACTCAAGGCAGGAGAGCAGAAACCTGGTGCAAGGCTAGAAAGCACTGGGACAGACAATTAGCACTTCCTCAATGCCAAGAGAGCACTCTTTTCATTGGGGGGCCACTTAAAAATTCATGCAAGAGGCACAAGGAAGAGAAAGAGCAAACAGTTATCTAGGGTCTAACACCCCAGAAAGCAAAAGGCGAAAGCAAAGATGGCTAAAGGAGAGGATCATGCTGAGACCTGTCTTGACCTCCCTGGGATCCAGAGTTATAAGCCTGAAGCAAGGAAAGTATTTAAAATTGTATAACCTGGAGCTTTTTACTTGACAAAGAGAGCAAGGGTGCTTTAAGTGTCAGGATATAAACTGCATCCATTTCCCCCTATTTTCTTCCGCTCCTACAAATGTTAATCACCTTCCTTATGCTCACCTGTCTTCCCCTACACACCTCACATACCTGAGCCCTCCTCCTCCACCCTTACTGACAGACCAACGTTAAGACCACATGACATTATATAGAGAGAGAGATTAAGCCATCACATTAATAAGAAATGAAAGCTGGTTATACACACTGTAGGAGGTAGACCTGGTAGGCCACGTACCCCGATGATGGCATTCAACTCTGCCATGGTCACCTGCTTGGCACGCTCCACGGCCTGAGCCACCTGCTGCTGGTGCTTTGGAAAGAAGGAAAAGAAAAAGTGTTAGCGAGGCAGCCAAAGAACCTCACTGTACCTTCCAGCAATAATAACAACAATATAAAAGCATATGCAATGTAGATTCAGCACAATGTGGATTTAAATGCGAAGTGTCTCAAGCCCTGATTATTTCCCAGAACACATGTACAGCAGGAAAAGGAAAACAGAGGACAGGGCTTCCCTTATTTCTAACCGACACTAGTCCCCACTTAACTTCTGATGGGAATTTGGGGGTTGGAATGATAGAAAAATCAAAGAAGACCTCAAAACTGAAGCCTTAAAAAAAATCATTGGTATTGGAGATTCGGGAACTTACCCAGGCTTGCAAAAGGGGTTCACTGTTAACTTTGAGCAGGTAAAGTTTACAGCCTGTTTAAAACCCTCATTTCTATACTTAAAACTTAAACTTTAAAAAATTTAAACATTAAATCTTTGATTACTCTTCGGTCAACAAATCTCAACCCACCAGCAGTTTTTGGAAACCCTGGGGATTCCTTTCCTTCTTTAGCCTTGAGATTTTTCACCCTCCTGAGGGGAAAAGGAAGGACCCCCCCCCCCAACTCTTAGTTCACAGGCTGGGAACACTCTGCATGTCTTCCAACTCCACTCACAAATAAAAACCAACCACACTTTTGCTTTGGGAGGCAGAAGGCTATAGCAGCAACAGTATTACTAAAGTCTAACAACACCATTCCAAAGGCCAGCAAATCTAAACTGCATCATCGAACAGGTGTCACACCAGGAAAGGCAGAGAGGAGACCTGCTATCCACTTTGGGCAGCAGATGCCAACAAGAACAGACACCCAGCATTCCAGCTGTGGGTCCAGTAAGCTTTTCACCGTCTCAAGATGCATGCATCCTGCACACACTGAAAACACAATTTGCCATTTATTAGCTTGTATCCAAAAGTAAACTCGATGCAAAACTAAAATACACTGGTTTTGAGTCCATTTCATAGATTACTCATATAAAGGGCTTTTCCCTCTCAAAATAGGAAAGCTCAACCTCTGTGACTTTGTAACTTAATAAAATGGCTTACATATGTAAGGGACTCTGTAAGTTATGGCAACACAAACACTTATTTACTCCTTCAGACTATTAGCATCTGCTTCCTCCATGGACAGCATTACATGAAGCTGACTTGATGTACAAGGACACATGAAATATCTGCTTCCACCGTCAGGTCAGCCCTGATGGAAACAATTTCTAAAATGCCAGTAAAAGAAAAGCTCCCTAGAAGGGCACTCCAATCATCAGTAGTTTCCCAAGCTCATACTACTCCTCAAAGAAAAGCAGAGCTTCATGTTGGATCGTCATTTTGCAGTCTTCCATGGGAAAAAAAGAATTAATTTGAGGTTGAGCTATCGTCACCACGTTTACAGGGTGCCCTCAGCTCTGTTAGACGGGATAGCAGGGGGCTTACACACTTCAGCTGGAGCAGATGTTCTTCGCACTTGTTCCTTGTGATAAAATTAACATCTTAAAACTAGCTAATTTGCAAACAGAGAAGCAACATAATTGCACTTTAACAGCTGAGCAGTTTTACTTACTTCCTGAGACAGAAATGGGATGACTTGTGCACAAATTGTATTCAATCTCTTGGCGATTTCAGTCTATAAAGACAAAGCCATATAAATGTTTAGTAGACTTCATAATCAGTTCAGAAAGATAAAACTTCATGCCCAACACTTTAGCCCTCCACGACCTCGCTCCTGAGGACATGAAATCACTTTCCCAGGCTATGTTGTTGACATTTATCTTGAGATAAATAGCACATATTAATCCCACTTGCAAAGTTAAGACCCAACCGCACGCTTTATTGGTCACTTAAAGGAAAGATAATGGGTAGCTTAATTGAGTCGGAAAATCTACATGGTTTAAGGTTATATGATCCCGGTGAGTGCAAACCCTTTCGTATGCTTATTCAATTATGGTGTACTACCGCATTTTTATTTTGTTATAGCAGGTTCATTCTAACTGGTGTCAGAAGCCAGTGGGGCAGAGGCACGGACAAACTCGGTCTAGCCTTCAAGATAAGGGGTCGAAAGTGAGAGAGCATTAGAAAGGAGCCCACAAGACCTCCTTCCTGCTTGTCCCAACTCTTCCACAACTCAAACAGGACTTTAACGTTAGCAGCCTTCACTGAATCTCACTATTCCTAACAGGCCAAGAGAACACTGCTAACATGTGCCTGGGTATCTGTCCCGTTTCACCACGACGCAGCATGACAGCAAGCACCTTGCCGAGAGAGCCCCCTGGGGCAGCTCAGCGTCACAATGTGTCCTGTCTGCGGCACAAGCTTTTGTAAAGAAAGTAGAGGTCCAGGGCGCCTGGGTGGCTCAGTTGGTTAAGTGACTGCCTTCAGCTCAGGTCATGATCCGGGAGACCTGGGATCAAGTCCCACATCGGGCTCCCTGCTAGGCAGGAAGCCTGCTTCTCCCTCTCTCATTCCCCCTGCTTGTGTTCCCTCTCTGGCTGTGTTTCTCTCTGTCAAATAAATAAATAAAATATTTAAAA